>CABFOW010004037.1:0-39093 GCA_902141385.1 Timema californicum | reverse complement strand
TATTTTATATACAAAATATAAATTCTATAAATACATCTATATTAATGTGATAAACACATACTTTATCATAATTTAATTTACTGTATAGTGACTGATAGCTAAATTATTATTAAACTAATATAATGTTTAAGTAATATTTGTTAATGATAAAGTATATTATGTATATCGTATTATTATTTTTATTTTTTTTGTATATATATATATATATGTGTGTGTGTGTGTGTGTGTGTGTGTGTGTGTGTGCGTGCGTGTGTTTTTTTTTTACATCAATAAATTAAATAATATTAGAGTAATCCTCTCTAGTTTGTACTACACCCAAATAATTTTATAACACTTATTTTCTTTGTAACACACTTTTAACGTTAAATATAATACCATTGTTTACAATTTTTGTAATGTTTAAATTATTTAATGTAATAATATGTAAAACATTATTACAGAAAAATTCATGGTGGAGACTTATTTTGATTAAACTCGCAAAACCTTTTAATTATTTTTGTTAAAAAAGAACTTTAAAAAAATATATGTATTAGTAGAGAGTTTTTTTTATGTATCTTTTCTCTTGGCTTCTTTTGCTTCTTCGAGATCACAAAAGCCTAAAAAATTTAAGGATGATATCTTTACAAATGAATCATCAAAGTAAACATTTGTACACTTGATGGTGCGATAGGTGTGATGGATAAAATAAATATTGAATGTTTTTAATACTTTGTCTCTTGTTAATTTGCACTTAAATTTATTTGTTGACTTAAACTACTGTTAAATAATGTGTTTTTAAATAATAAGGTAAAAATGTACTCCCTTAGTTGAAACTCGGTCTTTAAAAAATAACCTGCCTCAGTGGCGTAGTTAGCTAATGCACTAGTTTTGTGTTGAGCTAGACTGCCGAGGATGGGTAGATTGATGTTCGAATCTTGGTCGAGTGAACTGGGGGTGGTTTTTCTTTAATGGTTTCCCACTCTCCCTCCACACAAATATGGGTTCACTTACTCTAAATTTAACCTTCTCAATTCCCGACCCATTAGCGTAATTAGTACTTAAGCGCATAACCTGAATGGTTAGTAAGATGCGGTGCTATTATTTTTTTTTTTAATGGTAATAGTAAGACTGTTGAGCATTAAACATACAATATTTGTAAAAGGTTTCAAATTTTATTTTATAAAAGTGTTTTTAGTCATTTATAAAATCAATAATCTACTAATACATTAGTTTAAACTTTTATCCCTACATAATCCCTGAGATTGATATGATTTATAAAATATCAATTAAGTGTGTAAATTATAGAAACTAAGCATTTGTAGATTCAATGGTTAATAAATTTGGTAAAATAAAATTCTTAAGTGCACAGCTAAAACTGTGAGTCAAATTAAGGTAAAATCTGAAAACCCTTTTTTAATAAAAGTGAATGTTTTTTAGCATACTTAGTCTAGTACTGTTTTTCAATATTTCTAAACATTTCAGGATTAACAAGCACAACACTAAATGCATTGTCAAAATTGATTGCCAATATTGGTGTTGCTGATGACATTATTGGTGTTATTCGTCAAGTAATTGGCCAGTTTACTATGAAAAACATTGAGACTGAAAGCATAGAAATCCCTATCAATGTGAAACTATGGAGGGTACCAGGTTGTCATGAGCTGTTGGCATCTTTGGGTAAGTCCCTCATAACTTATTATTATAGTCAAGAGTTAACCATATACAAATAGTGTAAAAGAATTGTAATGACTGACTAAATACACTGGCGGTGGTTTTTTACACTGCGCCACACCTAGCTATATTTAAAAATATATTATTGCTGTTTTTAAATACTTTAGAGGTTGGTTTCAAAGAAATTACAAATATGTATTTTCTGTTAACTATTGGCTATGTAATCACTTTAGCAGTCAGTACACCTTGAAAACTGAGGCAACATACATTTTTTGTGCATACACTTGATGTGTGTCCAATAACTGGTAATTTCAGTGGACTCAATGTGCTTTGATTTTTTTTTNTGTTTAGCCTCCTTCCAAACAATATTTTAGATCCTTTCTTTTAGAATCAGATATTTCCCCCTCCGCCCCAAAAAAATTAGTGCATCGGAAAGACAATATATATTTGTTAAATAATCAACACATTCTTATTTTATTTGTTAATAAAGTCTCTATCGTGTCAATGATGGTCTAATAAGACTGTATTCGAGAACCAATAAGACAAGTTTAAAATTCTCACACTATTTCATGACTCAATCAGGATCCTGCAATGTACTATACAAAATTCTAAATGAAAATTTACAAACATGTCCCATTACCATAACATCAATCAAAATACAGCCAAAGTATTTGCTTCGCTAAAACCAAGTACACTTAATTTATATTTGCTACCAAAAATTCATTTTTTCGTACCCTTGTAAATCATTAGTTTTGGGATTTGATTCACTTACAAAGAGATGTGTAGCATTTATTGACAATTTCCTTCAGCCCAAGCCATCAATCCTCTCCATCCCTTTCTTCCCTTTTTCCAACTCCCCCTCTTTTTTCCCTCTATTCTCTTTTCTTCCTCTCAGTCTTTCCCCATATTTCCCCCTTCTCGATATGACAGTATTTCGAAATTGATTCCATGGCTACTATAAGTGTAACTCTAGGCTCTAATTTTAATAACTCTCATTCTCTCAACTCGTGTAAAGAGCATGTAAAACTACCAATTGTATTGGACTAAAAACAGCCTTTCCCAAAGGAATTTGTTATTGCTTATTTAGAACTTTAATAACAAAATATTTTCCTTATTATAATTGTTAACAAATATGATTTAAATTGTATGTTTTTATTTGCCTGAAGTTGGTCTAAGTAGAACAAGTTAAGCCTAAGTGTAATCAAAAGATTTGAAAAGCTCTAACTTGCATAATTGAGTGTCCAAGGTACCATTAGTTATAGAATAGCAACCATATAAAGTACCACTAGGTGGTAGCTGAGAAATACATTCAAATTATAGTTCTAATGCTAAACAAATTCTTGGAAACACAAATTACCCATCCTTAGGTTGTGTATACTTCTAAAGTTGGTTCTCCATTCACACCCACTCTCTCTCTCTCTCTCTCTTAACATGGACCTCTCTTAGCTATTCGCTGGCTACTGATTCCTGCAAAAAGGGCTACTAGTTAATTATGCCATACATTAGATCAAGTAAACACGTTGGCCTAGCCACTGACCGTGCGAGTAGGTCAACAGCTGGCCTAGCCATCCACTTGAATATTTTTGTTTTACTGCCCACTGGCCTTCCCCCACTCCATAGATAAGCCACCCAGGGGCATCATGTGAACGCACAGGTCACTGGCTGACCAGACACCTGACAATATTTCACATGGTTTTTGTCGGCGTTTTTTATTTAATTGTTCACAAAAGTATTTTTTAGAGTGTCTTGAAGGTGGAATGGCCAACAAAGTTTTAAGTTGGTCGATATGTATCGAGATTAAGATAATCTGTGGAATGTATACATACCTAGTACACTTTCCCGCATTGTTGTGTCTGCGCATTAAATGGTTGGTGCTATTAAACTCATAAGTTCATCAAACTTCTTGGGCGTAATTCTCATAACAGTTCTATATTCATGTGGATCATGATCACATAGGTCTTTCAATATTGTTGATGATGCTCTTAGAGACCTCTTACGCAGCCATTTGCTTGTCCACACTCTCCTTGTCCTATTCCTCACCTCCTTACGTACAATATATGATAATTCATCACACAATATTAAAGAAAATGATCTTATTACCTTATGAATAAAAACTATACAATCTTCAGACATGTTACCATACAATCACGGTACAGCAGAGCCCAATAACGGTCCACCCAGTTAGAAGGCCAGCTACTTTCCTGTCTAGCCAGTAGTAGCTTGCAACATTTAAATAGCAAGGGTCAGTACAGAAGAGCCCAGTAGCTGTCCACCCAATACTGACAAGCCAGCAGTTTGCACCATGTAAAGTATGCTTTAGATTGGAGTGACTGAATGTAACGATAATAACACATGACTCTGGTGACTAAAACCCATCTTATATGAGTGATTTACTCATTTAAGTAAAAACCAATTACGGTGTTTGGCACATCGCCTTTCACTGGAAATCATTGTTTCTATAACTAATTCATTTGTGGTACTCTTGTATCTACTTCACTTGGGGTACTACTGATTCGTACCTCTACAACATTACTTAATTATTATACATCAATCTTTCTCAATAGTTGTAGGTCATTTGATTGTTAAAACTGAGTATATATTGTGTTAAGGTACCAGCGAGCTAGGTATCCAACCAAATAAGTTTTTTTAGCACCGTGTCTTAGTAATTGTTTAGGTAATACGCCTCATAAGTCATTTTATATTAAATAAATATCACATTATTTAATTTATATTCATATATTAAACCACTTCCTATCTTATCTTATTATAAAAGTGAAACTAAACTATTGTGAAAGTGAAGTGCTTATCGCATCTCTGCACCCTTGAGTTATAACAGATTCCAGTTGAGTGGCTATTGCACCTCTGTACAGTTTGACTGTTAAAAATGCCATACCCTTGCTGATTCAAGTCTTAGGGGTGATATCATAATCTCACAGCATTAGAGAAGGGTCTTATCAATTATAATCTAGCCTGACACAGTTTTTCTTGAAAATTATCTAAAGAAAAAAACTGTTTCAGGGCTATCTTCATTTTCTCCTGCTTTCACTTGGTTAAAATATAGTGTTCACTGTACAAAACAAACTGGAGGAGAGGTATCCATGAAAACAAGCTAAAAGAAGTCATTGTTTTCTATGTGCCAGCATTTGAAACTCACTTTAATTCATTCAAAAATGAATTCAACCTTCACGAGCAGCACCATAAAACAATCTCTAGAATGAAAGTTACACATGTTAATTAGTGAAATCTGGCTAAAGATGATACAATGGTAGAATATAAATAGATTTGCTTGATTATTAATTACTGATTACTTGCTTATTAATTACTGATAAATCTTCTCTTAAACCACTCACAGGGGCACTGAAGCATTTTAAAAATTAAAATTATTTGAAAGCACCATTATACAGCTAAGTATATATGAAAGGTGAATCATGGGGGATGAATGATTATAATTACAGGAGTAATCACTCATAATCAAATAGATTGAAAAATAACACCTGAACACGGGAATCAAACCCAGGACCTTTTGCTTAGTGTGCCAATGCTCCACCAGTGAGCTATCCGTGATTTTTGTGCTCTGGGTAATTCCTTACTTATATTTCAATTATTTAGTAAACAAAAAACTTGCATTTGATTTATTACTATTTTTATTACTTAGGGTTTCCACGTACCTGTAAAACTAGTGGAGCTATAAAAACATGTATAATTTTGTGTCTGAGAATAAAATTGAAATTGCCTAGAAAAGTTGGGATTTCCCCTGTAAAACTGGGATTTTTTTTAATAGTGACAATTCTAATTACTGAAAGAAACTATTTAAACAATATAATATATATTTATTAATTGATCAGCTTTGTGCATTTAATTATTATTACAGTTTATTTTACTCTTTATATGAATTGGATAATTAAACGTAGTTCCAAATATTAGATAAACCTTTTCATATGTTTTTATCATTTTCTCCAGAATAATACTGATTTAATTCCTCCTAGTTTCACTCCGCCCACCCAACCCTTGGGGTCATGTTAATAGTTATCCTTGTTAAACACACCGATAATATAAACCCTTTGCCATACCATTCTATTATATTAAAAACTTTATAACTTTTATGTTACATATTTTGCCTAGTACCAAATATAAGTAGTTTTCATGGATTAAAACATGGACCCTATTTTATTTTCATGTAATGCTTATCATAGAAATATTTTTCTTTCTACAAAAAAAAATCTTCATTGATATTGATGAAAAATATTTACTTTAATATTCAGTATAATTTGAACTTCTGTCAGATTTATGTTCCAAGCACAACAAATACAAAACAAGACAAAAATCTCCTTAAAGGAGTCTTGTGCGAACAAAATTATTTTGTCAACACGGTCTTGGCTGGGCAAGATATTGAAATAGTGTTGATATCTTTGTAGAGGCTTAAGGTCATGTGGAGGGGTTTTACAATTTATTACTTTTGTTTTCCTATCCTTTTTCGGTACTTATTTAAGTCAAGGTCCTTTAAAACTACAATCTCCAACCCATCTTAGAACAATTCACTAATTTCTTTGGTATGAAATTAAGAAATCAATTTTATATGCCCCTGTTATGTAATAGTGTTAAGGAGTAAATTTCAACATTGTCCAGAATTATTATGTGATTGACCATAGTTAAAAAGAAGTCGGATGAGAAATTTGTGCAGCATTTTTATTTTTTTATTTTTTTGACAACCCCATGCCAATTACCACTATAAAGTTGTCATTATATACCAATGTCACAGGGGAGTAAACAAAATGAAATTAACACTAAACAAAAGTAAAGAAGTTGTATGGCCAGCTTGAAGTTTCTTTTACTTTTATTATTTTTTATTTTAGGGGTTTTGTTTAGTCAAATAGTGGTACGGAGCTAAAAGGAATCTGTCAATTAGTCTAAATTCTCTCATCGTGGTTAGTGCTGCATTATTTTCTTTCTGAACCTCGAGCTTTAATATCTAAATGGATTTCTCTGTTTCATCAAGTTTACTAAATAAAAGTATTAATACAATTAACATAAATATCATGTCAAAATTTACTAATAATCAAGTCATCATTTATCTATTTTTTTTAAATGTTATGTCTTGATTCATATAAAGTATATTCTAAGCATAATCTCAATGTATGTAAATAAAAACCCAAAATATGTGTATAAGCAAAATTTACAATTGCCATTTTCTTTATCAGTAATTTCATTTTTACCAGTTATATATATTTTTTAATTACATGCTACACATTTATTGCACTCTTTATGTGAGTTTTTTAAACAAGCACAAATAATATAAAATATATTGCTGCATAATAAATATTGATGAAACTCTTTAAGTGGTTTTTAAAGAGCCAAATTAAATATTTTCATGGTAGAACCTTTAGGGGCCTTCTCCCGTGTAGATTACTGCAAACTTTGTTCTCTCTTCCCCAACATACAAAATGGTTACAATTTTAAAAATCGTTTTACTATTATAATATATAAGAGACTTTTGACAGTAAAATTATTGCACATTTCCATGCTGTGTAGAATTAAGACAATTAATATTGTAATATTCTCAAATTAGGCCACACATTCATTTTATGTTTTCAGGCTTTGATCTCATGGAAGTGGGCCAAGATGAAGTGACTCTTAGGACAGGAAAACAAGCTAACAGGAGAAATATTCAATTTGTTCTTCAAGCTCTGCTTGCTCTCTTTGGTAAGCATTTGTTAAAATTGGTTAGAAAATGTAATTTCAAAAATATTCCTGAAAATGTTATAAGTTTGTAAATGTAGTCTTAATATGCCCCAGTGGTGAACCTACGGGGGGTGGGTGGCTAAGGGGGCATGATGCAGACATGTCATCAACTGCTCACATACTAGGAGCTGCCATTCAAAAATAGAATTCATAGTATCATTGCTGCCATCAGAAAAACTTCTCAGCTACACTCTTCTCAGCAAGAAACTACAAACCAGCTATAAAGAGCTCGCATATGCTGTTGCCCATGCCAATACTATACATAATATCTTGATAATTTAAAGGAGGAATGCTGAAGAAAACTTCATTAAACTCTTTGACAGTTCAAGGAAGATGGCAGAATATTTAGGGACCATTATAAGTATGCCAAGGGTAGTAGGAAGACAATCTCAAAGGTGCAATGTCTCAGCCGATAGTGAGGAAGAATATAACCTGAAACATTTTTCCTACATGTTATACAATTTATAATTGAAAAGAATTATGTTTAGCAAGAAATATATTTATTAAATAAAACAGATATAACAAAATTTAAGGTTTACAATAATATTAAAGGTTATACGTCTGAAGCTTGACGCAAACACTAAGACTTTGAGAATGGTGAGGTATTGACTGTAGCTACAAGGGCTGTGCAGGTGCCAGGCTACAGGTAGACTTTTTTCTAGAAAGGCAGAACAATTAAATAGTTACTAACTGAAGGTATTGAACAAGATATACATGTAAATTTTAATCAGTTTTGCTTGATTAGTTTTTTTCAAAATAATATCCTTTAAACATTTCTGATTATTATAAACAACAGAAGATCTGTTGATAACAACGGTTGATGGCTAAGAAACAGGTGTCAACAAAATAGTACTATGGCTGGTCTTATTCCCTTTCGGTACTGCCTGAGCATTCAATAGTACATAATATTCTAATAGCAATTACACTTAGAGCAACACCAACAATAGGAGCCAACAACAGGCGAGAAAAATAGTTATTTGCTCGGACCCCACTATGACACTAGTGCAGTTCCCTCGTTTGCTCACCGAAGCTAATACCGCACGAGAAGCGTGACTACTTGACCAACCCACAATATAGACTTCCATTGACTCAACTGTGACATGAAAAACAAGACTGACAGCCTGGTTGTAGCCATCCAAAAAGTTAAACAGATGCACACGACATACACGATGTCATGAGAAATATTGCCTCAAAATTAAGTTAATGGAACTTGTGGAAGTTTGCAAGTCCATTACTAAGACATTACAACTTTCTAAGCAAAAGGCTCATAATGTAAAGACTGTATCATAAGGACACAGGAAAAAATAGTAGTTAGGACTTGATTCACTAAGTCACTAAAATTAGGCTTGTACTTCAGACTGCCGGATACGATATTTAATAATTAACTGAAACTCTTCCATCTTGAAGTCAACAAAACTTTAACTGAATTAACTATCCATTTGACATGATTTTAAATTAACAAAAAATGCTTCGACAAAAAATATATAACAAAAATAAAAAATCTAGATCTACATTGTCTAGTTTTTTAAACAAAAACTAGACCCTAAGTCGTAAGGACTTAACGACGATTTCAGGATACTCAAGTACTCCAAGCAAGACGTCCTGGCCAGGGTAACGGTAGATCTGACGGCCTAGACTCCATGGTCGTCGCTCTTCATGGTTACGTGACGATGCAGAAGTTCCTCCTTCGACGCTTAGTTGTAGTAGAACGGCTATAATGTGAACCCGCGAGCAGCCCTATATATAGTCCCAAATCTGATACAAACAGAACAAAGCAAAAAGAATGATAAACTCAGGAATATAGAAAGGAGAAATACGGATGAAAGCAGGGGGAAAGCCGCTTGCGGGGTAAGGAGAAAACATGATTCCTTGAATTGCCGCCAGTCCTTTCTGACGCGGAGTAGGTCAGTGGGTCGATTTTGATATACACTCCTTTTCTTAGTCAGGTGTTATAATGCAAGTACGTGTGGCTGCCATCTTTGAATAATTTTGTTTTCAAATATGTGGCAACCAAATCCAAGGACATCTTGACATGGTGAGTAGATACCAAAGCATCTTCTATTTAAATATATCTGTCCCTAAGTCGTAAGGACTTAACGACGATTTCAGGATACTCAAGTACTCCAAGCAAGACGTCCTGGCCAGGGTAACGGTAGATCTGACGGCCTAGACTCCATGGTCGTCGCTCTTCATGGTTACGTGACGATGCAGAAGTTCCTCCTTCGACGCTTAGTTGTAGTAGAACGGCTATAATGTGAACCCGCGAGCAGCCCTATATATAGTCCCAAATCTGATACAAACAGAACAAAGCAAAAAGAATGATAAACTCAGGAATATAGAAAGGAGAAATACGGATGAAAGCAGGGGGAAAGCCGCTTGCGGGGTAAGGAGAAAACATGATTCCTTGAATTGCCGCCAGTCCTTTCTGACGCGGAGTAGGTCAGTGGGTCGATTTTGATATACACTCCTTTTCTTAGTCAGGTGTTATAATGCAAGTACGTGTGGCTGCCATCTTTGAATAATTTTGTTTTCAAATATGTGGCAACCAAATCCAAGGACATCTTGACATGGTGAGTAGATACCAAAGCATCTTCTATTTAAATATATCTGGTTTGATTATATTATTTAGGATCAGTTATTATTTTTTATGAGAATTTGTAATATAGATGTACTTTACTATATTTTCTTGTAGACAGCATGGCAAGCGTATGTAAATTCATCCGACATCATCTAATGGCAAAGGGCATGCGTTAACGTATTTTATTCATAAATATGATAATTTTAATCCTCTTCTTTGATATCTGCTACAGTATTTATCAAAAGATAATATTTTTGAACAACCACGTGTTTCAACTTAGGGAGATACGTAATTTAATGTTACTGCATCTAGTCAGAAAAAATAAACTTTGAGGTAGATTACTTTTTCAAATATGTTAATATTGTTTCTTTCTTTCGTAAATTATTAAAATATTTATTTTTTAATTGTAGCTGTCCAATCTGTCTGATTAACATGTTACAAACCGTCGATCTCTTTACCTACCGTGGATTAATACACTCATCCACACAATTTCAGAGAAATTTTTGAAATATCAAGATATGTTGTAATTTTTTTTATATTTATGGTCATCTGAACAGACTGATTTTGAAGAAGAGGCTACACAATTTGTAAAATTGGAGGAATTTTACAACAATGATGTTTTAACTCCATTGCTAACAGCATAACTTCACCTATGGAAAGAAGCCTAACTAGATTAAACAAAATTGCTCCTTTTACAAATCAAATTGATGCTCTCAACAGATGCCACAAAGACTTGTAGCCAAATATATTCAAAATTTTGAAGATTTTTCCACACCCTTCTAGTCTCAAGTATGCTTGCGAGGTTGTTTTTGACATTATATTGCATCAAAACTCTCAGAAATTCAATGGGAGACATCACACTGAACGTGCTGGACAATTTAAAGATACTCGGAGAAGTTCTTATGGACATAGAAGAATTAATTTCAGTGCTCAATGCTAAGGGTTCAAGGAGGCTGGACTTTGTCTTATAATGGCTATGCACTGCAGAGTGAATGTGAAATTCCTATGTTATGTTATCATCCTCTTAATTTTAGATTTAATAAAATTATGGTAGTACAGTTTTTTTATTATTTTTTTTTGATAAAAAGAACCCAGTTCTCCAAGTTAAGCGGGTCATTAGTGTGAGTGGACAGTAGTTGCACAGAATTGCAGTCCTGAGCACACTACTGGTGCACTACTGGCCAACTCACATTATTATTTCCCATCTAAAACTCATTTATTCATACCCATACACTTTAAGCTGTAAGTTACACTATGTGTAGACAATATTTTGGCGGGAGCAAACTACTATGGTGCTTTTCATCTTTAAATAAATGTATAATATTGCTAGTTTTATAGGTCAATACTTAATACATTGCTTGACTTTAACCAAATTTAACTACCTGCATTTGTTAGCTTAGAATAGTTAAATATAATATAAGTTGGTTAAGAATATTAACAAATGCCCCTAATGGGACAGCCTCTATGAGTTTAATTAAGGTGACCTGGTGGTCTAGGGTTAAGGTGTCAGACTTCTATGCTGGCGGCAGGGGTTCGATCCCCGGTCCCGGCAAAGATTTATCTGATTACCAAACCCTTCCTTCACCTCTGACAAGACATCTTGTGAATGTGAGGAATGCCAGGCCTCCACCGTGGTTCGGATTCCATGTTAAACTGTAGGTCCTTCATTTCATCTCACAATCACCCTACCATTACACATTAGCGTAAGTGCGTATAACCCGAACGGGTAGTAAGACGTGGTGCTAATAATAATAATAGTTTAATTAAGAGGAAACGTGCCAACATTTAACTGAAGAAAAGATAGAAAATCATACCCGAATGCACGCTGCCAAAATTTGAGCTGATTTAGCTCTACTGATAATTAAGATTAGTTTAAATTATATTGTTCAGATAATAGAGAGGATGAACTTTTTTTTTTTAATTTCAAGAGATCAATTTCCCATGTTTATGGTTTTTCATTTTTAAATCTAAGAATGTTCTTCATTGCGATTTGGGGTGTTCCTTACACCAACCACGCCAGTTTCAATCTTCCACCTCACCGATAAGTAGTTTATCCTTCAAGTTTTGGAAATTTCAAAATCCCTCATTTCACCATTCCCACTTATAAAGGTAAAATATTTGATAATCATTGTTGTTATTTAATGTGTTTCATCTATATTCCCTAAAAGGTTTTTCTGGAGTTACATTTTGACATTTAAAATGTTAACACCTTTATGTTTGTTTATAATAATCGCTAAAGCCACTTGCAAAATTTCAGTTCTCTACCACACAGAAACATAGTTTTTCTATTAGTGTTAAATTTTTTACCCCCTCCCACCAAATTATTTTTGGAATCACTCTGAAACATTTTAAATTCTAATATTCATTTGGCTATCTGGAGTTTTTCATTACCTGTTTTCCAAATTATAATGTTCTACATCATTTCATCAATATTTTCTAATCATAGCTTCTCCATTTCCCATAACTTAACTGCCAAATTTAAAATTTTCAAACTTTTTACATTTATTTGAAGTGATCCCTATATCTACTTAAATTATTATTATTTTAATAATAATAATAATATTTAGAACAGCGTCTTACTACCCGTTTGGTCTATACGCTTTAAGTACTAATTACGCTAATGGATTAGGAATTGGGAAGATTGGATTAGAGGAAGTGAACCCGCATTTTCGTGGAGGGAGAGTGGAAAACCATTTAGGATAAACCACCCCCCAGTTCACCCGACCGAGATTCGAACCTCGATCTCCCCGTCCTCAGCATTCGAGCAGCTCAACACGACTAGCGCATTAGCCAACTACGCCACCGAGGTGGGTATCTACTTAAAGAGTTTCAGGTCTCTCCCACACAGAGAAGTAGGTTAATATAATTATTTTTGGAAATTTTGAGTCTAAAAAATGTCAAATTTTAATATCTAATGGAAAATTATCAGGGGTTCTTATATTAGCTTTCAAAATTTAAATTTTCTTAATTATCTAAAATGTTTTATCTACATTTAGACTCTTTTGGCTATTTAGAGTGGTGCCTTTACTTTTCTTCTGAATTTTCTATGAACACAAGGAATTAGTTAATTCTATTAGTTTTGGAACGCTTAGCCCTCTCACCCCCACACTCATTTTTCTAACTACCATAAATAAATTTCAATTTTGAAGACTTATTTTGTTATCTCGAGTTGTACTTCTAGCTGACTTCAAAATTTAAATTTTCTACCACTCACAAACATATTGTTTCTGTTACTGTACCCTTCCCCTATTTCCAGGGCCCCACTTAAAAATGTAAAGTTTTAAGATTCTTATAACTATTTGGAGTGGTCCCTTTAGCTGCTTGCTAAATTTCAATTTTCTACCACACTAATAATTAGCTATTTCTACCAGTTTAGGTAGTGTTGAACCTACCTTTACACTCTTTTCTCCAAATCACTTTTAGAAATTAAAGATTTCAACTGAACATACGTATTTATTTTCTGCTTTAAATATATTATATATAAACATTCTTCGAGTATAAGTACCCATTCTGGTTATATGCATCCATTAATTTTGCTAATGGTATGGGTATGATGTAGGTATAAATTTATAGGAAATGTACACACATTTGTATGGAGGAAAATTGGGAAACCCTTTAAGAAAAACAGCAGGACACCGGTGTTGTTTTTGGGTCTGTTCTTAAAAAGAAATTATTATAAAATACTAGGCCGAGCGCCAGGGAAAAAATTTGGTTAAGTCGGGGAAAAATCTCATAATTCTGTAGAATGTTTTTATCGGTTTATTTTGGAGGTCTAATTAACTTAATATTTTGCCCCTTCCTGTGAAGTCTGCTTTCGCCTTACCAATGGAAAAAAACACAGTAAAATTATATTTTCTTTCAATATCTCATTTTAATATGGTTTTACAGTAAAAATAGTTATTAGCATAACTAAAAAATCGATTTTTTTATGTATAAAAAGGTTCCTTATCATATTTATCGTGTACTGGATAGTTTCGAAACTAAAACCATGGGAAGTGTAGCACCTTCGTGCAATCGCACCAAATTATTGTTTTACTTTGTATCTCACTCCCTACTTTACATTATATTTAATTGTAACATTTAAAAAATTAAAAATGCATTTATCACTAAATATGCATGGTTTGATATGCCAAAAAACTAATATTTATTAGTATGTCAAGTATTTATACTCATTTCCACACCACCATGAGGTGGAGTATATGGCATGTTTTTAAGCACTTTACACCCTCTAAGCCTAATCCACTACAATTCTTTATTTCATCTTTATTCATTCGTTTAGAAGTTGAGGATTGACAAATCTCCACTCTATCAATCCTTTTATTTCCTCGATTGATCCCATGTAAATGTTTTTCATTTTTTGATTCAAAAACCTCGCTGTTCTCTTCGGTCATGATGTAGTCCAGTTGAAAATTGACTTCTTGGTTGTAATCCAAACTCTCCTCTTTTAAGTTTTCAATGTTTGTGCACAATTGTCCCTGACAATTGAAGCAAATGATGGAACAATGCAGTCCAACTTTTCTACATCTGCAAGCTCCTTTACAGCCTTTAGTACATTTGCAGGGTATGGTTTTTAGGAGCCTTTATGGAACTGCATCTTTAGTGGTTGTAATAGGAAGCAGGCTGTACTTCATGTTCTTCTAACCCCAATCCCGCAGGCTCTTGAGAATTCTATAACATTGCTGAACTTGGTGGTACATTCGGAATGAATGTTGACATGCATCTGCCAGAGTAAGAGGCAAATATATGAAATTGAATGTACTATTTTCTTTGTCTGTTTTCCCTTTGTTTTGTTTCATTAAGTACATTTTTGAGTGAGAGAATGCTATTTGTGTAAGTAGCACCAACAGATTAATAGCTTTACCAACTATCATAACATGATGGTAATCACGTGGTATATCAATTAAGTTTTTTTAATTACCGCGTCATACTACCTGTTTGGGCTATACACTTAAGTTCTAATTATGCTAGTGGGTTAGGAATGGGGAAGGTTAAATATACAGTAAGTGAACCCGCATTTGCATGGAGGGAGAGTTGAAAACTATCTAGGAACACCCACACACCCAGTTAACCCAAGCAATATTTGAACCCCTATCTCCCCGTCCTCGGCAGTCGAGCTCAACACGAAACTAGTGTGTTATCTAACTACGCCACTGAGGCAGGTAATTACGATATTGATAATGAGAGAATCATCATCCTAATAAGCGTGTTTAACATTTTCAAGCTTCTTACGTAAAATGGAAATGAGGCAGTTTTTGTTCTTAGCATTTGATAGGAATTTTTCTTGAGACATTGTTGCTGTCATCAACTCGTCCAACAGTACATAAAACACTATATGTCTCTTCAATGGTCTAAAATGCTTGACTGATCAGATACGGGAAAAAACAATTCAAATCAAGCAGATTTTCTTGTTTTTCGCATTCCTTAACCCTAACACAGTGAGAGTAGATATGGAGCCAATTTAAACTGGAAATACTGCTGCAATTCCTTATCGAATTTCTTGGGCAAAGAAATTTGTTGAAAAAGTATTACAGAGCTGATTGGAATGTCCTTATCACATATTTTGATGTGACTGCTCATAGGAGCATCCCTCTCTTTTTACGCTGAAACATTACACTATCAAAGTTGTTGCCGATTATAGTGGTAATTGAAGACAAGCCGATCTCATATGCTTTGTAGCAATCAATATTTTCATTTCCTTGTACTCCAGTACATATGTACATTGCATTGTGTCAATCTGGAAAGGAACAGTGAGATTAAAACTAATCCAAATTTTTTTGAACGTCTTCATCATCTTTTGATATACATACACGATATCCTACCATCCACATGTTGTTCTATAGTAGCAAATGCCACTTGGGAAATTTCTTCAATCTTATTCTGATACCTTCAGAAGAATAGGCATGCAGACCTTGCACAAGGGGCTTAGTATGGTAATTAGACCCCCAAAATAAAAATGATCAAAACATTTTCAAGGTTTCTGGGATTTTTTTCCGAATAAAAATACCTGACGCCTGGCCTATGTATAGATTATACATTAGCTAGACCCTTATATATTATATACGTAAATATGTTCAATAAACATACCTGTATTTTAAAAACTATAAGCTTTTGGCACACTGACTGAAAACAATTATGTATGTAATATAGCACCTAGAAGTTAGGTGGACACGTGGACTAAACATTAATCTCATATATTATTGTATACCTGTGACAGGTGGCCGGGGTGTGAATCCTGGTCATGGGTACCAAGGGTTTTTAGTTAAATGGTGTTCCACTCTCTTACACTAAACTGGATACATTACCTCAAAATTCCTCTTCCTCATACCCAGCCCACTAGTGTAATTAAATGTTGATAGCTGGCCATATTCTTAGACAGTACAAATACTTAATAATATAAAGAAAAGCAATGAACACTTAACCCATTTTTACACTAAATGAGTGTACAATAAAAATATACATAATATTAACCAAATTAAAGTCTATCTTATTATTTTACTACATGTTTATATGTATCTAAAAGCAGATTATAGAAACTACACGGATTTAGGATATTAGAAAGCTAAACAGGCAATTATTTAAAATATATATATTATTTTTACATCAGGTCGTACTACCTGGCCGGTATTTTCTCACTTTAATGGTGTGGGTAGGAGAATTTTAGATTAAATTTACCAGCATTTAAGTGGAGGAAAAGTAAAAAAGCCATTTAAGAAAAAAACACTTAGTACAGATGACGAGTATTTGAATTCTGATTGATTCCGGTCATTTTAAAATTTTTAGAAAAAAAAAAGTTTTATAACATGCCAGATACAATAGATCCATAGCCTTTCTTCATCTTTTGGAATACATGAGCAACGTAACAAAATGTAGTTTAATGCGTAAGTTTTTTCTCAATTTAACATTGAAACTTTTGGTCTAATTAAAGACATTAAATCGTGAGTGATGATAATGAATGACCCTGAGCATAAAATTAATCCTGAATAGCTTAGTAGCATAGCATTGGTTTGCTAAGCCTACCAAGTCCTGGGCTTGATTCTTTTATATGTGTGTGTGGGTGTGTGTGTGCGCGTGTGTGTGTGTGTGGTTTTTTGTCAACTATTTTTAAATTAAATATAATTTGAAATTTTGTGTGTTGATTTTAGACACCCAAGAGGCCCCGAAGAGTCTAAGCCTTGAATCATCCAGTTCCTTGGAAAGCTTGACTTCCTTAGATGGTGATGAAGAAGGACTACATGGTATTCATTCTAGATCACCCCCAGTGGTTCATTTGCCACACACTATGATAGTAGCACCACACCCACCACTACCGTTTGGTTATTCAAGGCCAGCATTGTTACCGGGTCACCGATCATCAGGAGGAGCATTCACAAGCTATGTGAGAAGGCGTGGTGAGCCAGATGGAAGAACAGCTTGTGCTGGTGAAAATGGAGTAACAGCTGTCCCTACCAAGGTTAACTTGGCTCCCACTGTAAACAAAATAGTAAGTCGTCCTGGAGGGGGTGGTGAGAGTGATGCTGCCTTCACACCTAGCCCACCCGTCACACTGCAGCAGCCGGATACGTCTTCATGTATTGCTACTTTAACATTGGCCCATCAAGCACGCATACGAAATTTATATAACAATGGATGTGATGGTTTGCCTCCCCCTGCCGATGAACTTGGTGATTCATGTGTTCCTCACAGTGTTTATCATCGCAGACCAGACTCTTCTAGCAGTGCAAGCTCAGTGACAGATTGGGAAGGAAATGGGCATTTGACAGTGCTGCGTCGAACAGGTCAATTGCAGTCTCGAAGTACCCATCCTCTGCCCCCACCATTGCCTCCTCCCAGGCAATCTCATGCTGTGACCCACCCACCACCATTAGTTGATTCATTACACCCTCTACCACCTATTTCGTTATATAATAATGTTAAAAATATTAACATTGGGTTTGAATCTCATAGCTCAGACTCTGATTTTGGTGGTCCTGTTGAAACCCTGTATCAAATAGAAAGGACTAATACCAATTATATTAATTCATCCACACTTAAAATCTCAACCTCTTCAAGTAACAATATAAATGAAAGTTCAAAACTCCAACCCTCAGTGATTGACAGACTCAGTGTAAGAACGGAGTTGAGTGGCTTAGGAATTCCTCTTTCAAGAAAATCTGTAGTTTTAAGTCAAACCAATGAAACATCTTTACAGAAAGGAAACGTTTTAGATGCATCTTTAAGACTACACTACTTTTCTTTGGACAGTCAAGAGGATGGTGTTGAAAATCATTTAGGACCAGTTTCAAAGGGTTTTGAAGAGGCATCAGATGATATAAATCCAGTTAACTCTTCTTCCTCTCTATCATCTAATGATCAACGGGTGGGTGGAAACAGTATTCAAGATCAGATTATAGCTACCCAATTACGTCGCCTCAACCAAGAGCTTACACCAACAATATCTGATGTTTATCATGAAAGAAACATTGGTTTAGGTCTTGCCCCACCATTGTCAAAGTTGTTATTACCAAATGCAAGGACTTGTCAAAAAAATCTTATCAAGGACCTTCATCTTCATGAAGCTGAGAGTAAAGGAGGAGAGTTGGCTACTGATTTGGACAGTTTAGGACTGCTTTCCATACCATCCGAAGAGTCTTTAGGTGTTAACAAATCTATGGACTTGGGAAATAATACTAAGAATATGTCATCAAATATAATGAACTCACCTTGGTTATATACTTCAGGATTTCCTCAGCTCCAACTAAGTAGTACAGGTCTTCCAGGATCTGAATTATTGACTGCAACGGTAGAACACGAAAATAAACCACGTAGTGGCTCTCCTTGCAGTGAGCTAAGCCGCCGAGATGAAGGGGATGGAAGATCAATAGCTGATTCTCAATGTAGTGCAGGCAGTTACAAGAAATTGTCCAACAATACAGGAAATTCAGTGCAGACTAGTTCTTTATATTTTGATAAAGATATTTGTGAACCAAAGAATCAACCAAGAGTCGTCAGTTTTTTAGAAGATGTAGCAGCTTTAAATAGAGGTTCTATGGCACAAGATGAAACAAAAAGTGGAGCAAATTTAACTAGAAATTGTCCGTCCAGTGTGCCTGTCCCAAGATTAAGATCTTCCAAAGAACCTCCCCCACCAATTCCAAGTAGTAAAATAGCAACACAACCTCCTAATAACAATAATAATAATAATACTGTTAAGTTCCCAAGTAATTTTAGACACCAGCAACCACCATCACCATGTTAGTAGTTTAATTACCAAAAAGTTGTTTGACTTAAGACTAATAAAATTGCATCATACCAAAATATGTTTGAATAAACATTACATAATGGGAAAAATAATATTCATTAACTCTAAAATTCTTTGACAAATAAAATGAACTGATAATTTTCAACCCATTAAACAGTCAGCACTTTATGGCATGATTCGTTTTTGCGTGATTTTACTAGGATATATCTATCACAGCATGATAAATTGTGTTTAATTTTGCTATGAGAATTAATTTGTTAAGTGAGGTAGCATGTACATTTATTATTTTTAAATAGTTTTAAAAGTACCTTTCGGATAATATTGTAGAATACTCTCTCACACCTTCTTTGTTAAAACACTAAAGCATAAGATGTTTGTCAACTTTTTCTGTAATAAAATATATATTTACCAGAATATAAAACTAAAACTTGTTTTTTAATATCTCAAATGTTTTAGTAAGTTTTTACTTCCTTGGGTGCATTGTGATTAAACAATGTGAAATACATAAATTACCTATTTCCTAGAAGAACAAATCTGTGTAAATCCTGTATTAGTTTTAGTAATAAAGTTGCTAAATTTTCAAAAAATTCCATTATCAAATTTTACTTAAGATTTGAAATAAAATGTTTTCCCAAAAAGTGTCCTGGTGTGTTGGTGCATCGCCTTATCTCCTATTGGTAATAACACGGGTAACAGTATACTGGCTAGAAAGGCAGTCTCTATAGTAGGGATACTAGTTTGTAGGAATAGTGCAAGAACGCTCAGGGTTTGACTGAGCAACGGTTGTGCTTATGGTATATTGGCTAAAATGTGCCAACACACATCAGTACAGCATCCTTACCATAAGCAATGAATACTGTTGTGGTTGCGGTTACGATCAAGGCTAGAAACCGGGTCTACTCTATTTAAAATTACTACAAGAAACTGTGAAAGAATAGCCTCGGATGACCAAAGCGATGATGGACAGCTGAGGTCAAAACTGAAGGGCCCATCAGTTGACAACTGGCGAGAATATGGACTATTTGAACATGGAATGTGATAGGAGTATGTGGAGGAAATAATTGGAAGAAAAATTTATATTCTGTGTTTATGTGAAACCAAGCCCAAAGGGAAAGATATTTTGATGACAAGTGATGGTAGCCTGGCAATGCCGTTAGGTGTGAATGAATGGGTAAGGGGAAGTCAGAGAATAGCTTTAAGCCTAAGCCCAACAGCTTAGCTGTTTGTGAGAAGATATGATTTGGTGTCATCTAGACTTATATGGGTACCTATGAATATAAGTATTTGTATAATTATGCTGGTTGCTGGTTATGCTCTGGTGGAGGGTGAAGACGAGAATGTGGGAGTGAAGTTTTGGAATGAGCTCAATGAAGTCTTGAATGCATGTGAAGCGGTGATAGAATTATTTTGTAAGGAGATATGAATCAATGGGAGTACCCAAAGAGAGAATTCAGAAAGCGTTTTAGAAAGATACTCTGATGCCAGGGTATACGAGAATCGTGCCTAATGAATTAGTATGTTTGTGTTTGGATAAAGATTTATTTGTCTCGAACACATGGTTTAAACACAAATATATTCACTTGTATACACAGCAAAGTGAAAATTTAGAATGATGATTGAGTTTGTAGTGTATGATGAGAGACTGTGATATTTAGTAAAGAATACTAGGGCTGTACATGAAGCTGAATGTGGAATGTATCACTTCCTAGTGATCTCATTAGTTGACTTAGATAGGAATTTTGTGAGGAAGCAGTAGAAGAGTATTAACCAAGTAAGAGTGAAAGTAGAAAAGTTGCAGGATAAAAGTGTGAGAGCACAATATGAAATATTTTTGGGCGAAAAATTAACTTTACAAGAGCATGAATGGAATGTCGAAATAAATACTAATGACATTGAAAGTGCTTTGAACAGAATTAAAGAAGTTGTAGCTGAGTGAACGAAAGTTGTGTGTGGATCCTCGGTGGTGGGAAACTTAAAAAAGAGATGCATGGGAAAGAAGCATATAATGATAGCTGTGAAGAGTGAAGCAGAACATAAGAGGTTATGTGACATGACAAAGATAAAAAATAAATGCCAAGAAAGTTGTAAAGGATAGTAAAGAGCAAATGGAATTTTAAAAAAAGGAGAACGAATACTGAATGATTTTGAAGGTGATAAGCTGTTTTGGAAGTGGGTAAAGAGAACTAAACAAGGAGTGCAAGGAAAGAAAGACCTATGGCATTCAGAATGAACATGGTGAGCTGATCTGGGATGTAAAATAGAGTGATGGATAAAGTACTTTGAGCAATTTTATGAAAATTTGTAGAAATTAACAGAAAATAGGGTAAATGCTATAAAGAGTGGAATAATTAACGAGGCCAAGGTGTTTAAAGCTATGAAGATGTTAAAGAATACCAAAGATGTGGGCATATGTGGGCTCACTATTGAAATGCTTAAGTGTGGAGGTGTGGTATTACTTGCCAGATTGTGTGATTTGTTCAATGTGTGTGCTGGGATTTTGAACGTTTCTAATTACTGGAAGAATGCTGTCATTGTTCCTTTATGTAAAGGCAAAGGCAGTAAGTGTGAATGTAAGAATTGCAGGGCATTTAGTTTGTGAGTATTCCAGGCAAAGATTTTGAAAGAGTTGCTAACTCCCCCCCCCCCCCCCCCCCCNNNCCCCTCTCCAACCCCTGGGAGAAATAATAAATAAGAAACAAATAGGTAACAAGAGTTATTTATTGATAAAGGAACATAGAGATAACAAGTACAAATTTTGAATAGATTGGGATAAAAAGTAGCATTAGAGTAACAATAAAGTCAGCCCAGATATGAGGAGACTTCTAAAAACTCATCTCACAAAGAAGCCTAATTATCTCAAAGGTATACAAACTGTAACAATGAATTTATTCAAAAGTTAAAATAAATACTCTGAAAAGTCTAAGGAAATGTAAAGTTATAGATAACAATGTTCCATGTTAAGTTCTAGCCATCTTGCACCGGTCTTACAAATCATATATCTAACTATCAACAATATTGATTGTTGATTTAAACTATTCTCGCCCTCGTAAAGTGACTCAAACAAGATAAATGTAGAATACAATACACAATAATGCTTAAGTTGATATGAATAAATTACGCCGACTGGTGGCTTCCTATTCCCCAAAACAAGATGTTTAAAAGTTATTCAAGGCATCCTAAACGTCTATCGGCTTCCTTCTAAATTTAACCAAGAAACATATTTAATAATGAGCATAATAATATTCAAAGTGAGTTAGCGAACCCTGCAATTTAGTGGCAGCCGAACTAGCTAAACATGTAATAAATAACAGTTTTATCAAATGCTGCCATCTAGTGACCTCAATTTAAATCTAACAAGAAATGTAAATTTAAATGACAAAATTTAAAATTAGAATTAAATTCCCCTGCCATTTAGTGGTGGCCGATAAACATCATTAAAAAGCAACTAAATATTTATCAAATGATGCCGTCGGTAGCCTCAAGCCAAAATCAACATGGAATATATATATATTTAAACTCTAACAAACAGGGGTGACCCGAGGTAATTTTATATCCGGGCGGGATTACTTTATGGTGCCCCTTTATATTACGGGGGATAATAGAATAGTATGAAGATAGTCCTCAAAACTAACAACTCTAAACTTAACTTAGCCTGGGCATAGTAGGGAAAAAACAGGTGAGGACCATTCCAAAGAGCTAGGGTATTCCAAATTTTTTTTTTAAATACTTGGTGAGCACAACTTCAAATAGATTCTAAGGAATCTAATTTGTAACAATCAAAATCTATTGGACACTTCTTAAAATAACTTTTAGAGGCGTCCAATTTTCGAAAATTTGCCAACTGAGGAATACTCCAAAGTATACTAAATTTCAAAATATCTCGTGGGGAGCTCTATTCTAAATAGCTGTTAAACGAGTATGATTTTCAAAAATTCCCTAAACGAGGATCACTTCAAATAAATTCTAGGAGCATCCAATTTTCTATTCTTAACTGGGGAAAGGAGGGTTGAAAGTCCATAAAATACTTTTTTTTTGTTCTTGCCCCTCCTTCCCCCTCACACACAAATAAAGTTCCATCACTAATGTATAAAATAACAATGTTCTTGATTCTTAGGGTTAATAGTAAGTCTTAACATCATGTCTTAAACTTACAGAAAAACCTGCCCCACCCCCCTTCAAATTAAATTTCCCTACGCCCGTGCAAACCTAGCAACTCCAAACCTAATGTAGCCTAAGTGTGATATGAAAATAATCTGGAGTGGATCTCCATAAATGGCTATCATACAGTACTACATACGTTTCACTACAAAAACAGGATTACAAACAAAACTATTAAAAAATCTTTTGTAGACAATGAACGGTTCTTTAATTTTGATATAATGTACGATTTAAGAAATAATGGCAAAATACTGCTAAGGGTGCCATTTTTATAAGATGGTGGATGTAAATTAACTTTTTAAAGAGTGACATTTTATCCAGTTTTATTGACCTACGAGTTCTAATGTTTTTATTGTTATTCTTAAGGAAAAGATTTGTTACTTTATATTATAATTACAATTCTATCAATATTTTTTTTATGTTTTTTTAAAATAAATTGAATGAGAAAATCACTTTAGTGATCAAATTTTCATAATTTTAAGGGTCTACTTTTTTAATCCATTTCCTGGCGCGTGTGTATCACAGCAATCTGTCTAGGCCCAGCAGCTATCTACTTCTTTCGGGTTGTTTCTCACTGCCACATCACTAATAATTTGGTTGATCCACCACTTCTTAGGTCTTCCTATTGATCTATTATTCACCTCCTTTTCCAGCCACCTCTTTACCATCCATACTGATTATATTACAAGGCATGTTTTTAAGTAAGTACCATTTTGAAATTCAGCGCTGTGGCTGTCGTTCCACCCATGCGCGTTGAGTACCTCTTTTTGTTGGCTAGCCATAGACGCCATTACTGAAGTATTGGACCATGTTTATGTCTGTGAGTATTTAAAATGGCTCAGTCAATTGAAAATCCTGCCGACTGTGAAATATGCTCTGTTATTCGTTTTCTTCATACGCAAGCAGCTGAAATTCATCGGCAGATCAGGGAAGTGTATGGAGAAAACATTATAAGCGAAGGAATGGTAAGAAAATGGGTTAGAGCATTTAAAGATGGCCACAAGAATGTGCATGATGAGGAACGAAGTGGGCGACCTGTCATTACTGAAGACTTGATGCAGAAAGTTGATGGAAAAGTTAGAGAGAGCAGATGCTTTATGAGTTCATCTTTATATAATGAGTTTTCTTAAATTTCAAGAGGTGTTCTTTATGGAATTGTGACAAAACACTTAAATTATTGTAAGTTGTGCTCACGCTGTGCGCCGAAAATGTTGACTGAGGTGCACAAAACCAAACTTTAGCCAGTACGTTGACTTTCCTTGAGCAATACAGTGATTTTGGTGATGATTTTTCAAGCCAAATTGTCACAAGCGATGAAACATGGGTGGCTCATGTTACGCTGGAATCAAAACAACAATCCATGGAATGTCGGCATTCATCATCACCCAAGAAAGTGAAGTTCAAGCAAACAATTTCAGCCCGAAAAATCTTGTGTACTGTGTTTTGGGATAGGAAGGGGATGTTGCATGTGATTTTTTTTGCCTCATGGTGACACAATAAATTGTGAGCCCTATTGTGAGACCTTAACTAAACTGCGCCGTACAATTCAAAACAAAACATGCTGAGTAAGAGGATTGATTATTTTGCTTCATGAAAATGCCCATCCACATGTGGCTAATTGTACCCAAGATCTCATCGCATCATTTGGCTGGAAACAACTTGATCACCCTCCGTACAGTCCCGATCTAGCGCCCAGTGACTACCACTTGTTCCTGCATTTAAAAAAGCATCTTGGTGGCCAATGCCACGACAATGATGATGACCTCAAAACGGCTGTGTTGCAGTGCTTATCAAATCAGGTGGCAGATTTCTATGAGGATGGAATTCAAAAGCTGGTTGTACGATATGACAAGTGCATTAATATTGGTGGAAATTATGTTGAAAAGTAGATTAAAGTACAGGCTTTCATTTAAAAATAAAATTGATAAAAAAAAAGTACTCTTGTATGTTTTTAATTTCAAAACAGTACTTACTTAAAAAAAAACACGTATTTTTATTTTTACATGGTCAAACCACTTAAAACATGATTTCAAAATTTGTTCTAACATAGCCTCCTTTATGTTCAATCTAGCTCCGACGTCTTCGTCCCAGGTTCTGTCTTGTCTTGTTTTCTGGTTCATTGATCGTAAAAACTTTTATTTCCTCCACCTGTATACGCGATTCTTCCCTGGGCGGCAGCACACAGGTCTCAAGGATGTATATTACTATAGGGGTAGAGTAACTTTTTAAAAATGCATGTTTGAAATTCAGGGTGATTTCCTTGTACAAGAGCAGCTCTCTCATTTGGTGGTAGTAAAGGGATCCTTTCATTGTTCAATTTGTGACTTCTGGGTGGGTTCTGGTGTCCGACAATACAACACTGCTGAGGTACTGAAACTGCTCCACTTCTTCCAAGTGTGTACCCTTCAGCGTAATATTGACTGGTATTTTCTGACTGTTGACCGACATGACCACCATCTTAATCTTAATTATTTTAAGTTTAAGGTCAAATTTCTTAAATTCCATAGATTTAGTCTTTCTTGTACTTCATCTTCCGTGTTTCTCCATATTACCTTGTCATCTGCAAACGCGGACATCGACAGTACCTTGTCCTGCCTTCCTTTATTATTTCATCCATTACACTTATGAATAACAAGGGTGATAGTGTAGTGGCTTGTTGGACTCTTCATGTAGATGTAAACCATTCTGAGTTTCCATCTCCTATTCTCACACAGCTCTGGCGCTTTTTGTACGGCATTTTCACATTTTGTATTAGGGACTTTTGCACACGTCTTTTATTTAGGCACTCCCAGATCTTATCCTACTGTATATTATTGTACTCTTTTTCACTAGTATCTAAAAATTCGGTTATAAGATTTTCATCTGTTTCCCATTTCTTTTCCATCAACATTTATAATGTTAAATCCATTGTTGTTCTGTTTCCTTGAAAGCCATACATTTCTTTTTCTAATTGTGGTTCTTTTATTTTTCTCAACCTTTTATTTACAATGTTATCAAATATTTTCAAAACTTGTGATAAAAGGGTAATTCCTCTGTAGTTTGTACATTTTATTTGACTGCTATTCTTATGCAAAGGAACTATATAGCCATTGAAGTCCTTGTATCCCTGCTCCTTTGAGCATTTCGATAATGAGCTTGTTCTTTCCTGCTGACCTACTCCTCATCATTGCTTTCAGCGCCTTTTCTACGTCTAGCCAAGTTAAAGATGGTTCCGCCCAGTTTCTGATACTTTGGTCGTCCTCTGGTTGGTCAACTCCATATATATATATATCTGTTTTTCTGTCTCTCCATTGTACAGTTTATCAAATTATAGCTTCATTTCATTCTGCACTTGTTTTATATTCCATGTGATAGTGCCATCTCTTTTTCCAGCGCTCTTATTCCCTCACTGACTCCCTTTTATTATTTACATCCTTGTACAGAAGATTTTTTCTTTCTCTTCCTCGATGGTCCTTTTTACCTTGCGTTTTAACTGTCTGTATGCTTTTTCTAATCTGGCTAGTTTTAGTTTGTTTCCTTCTGTTTTTCTTTTTTCATGTTCCTCCTTGCCATATTTCTTTATTTTATTTTATTTTATTTTATTTTATTTTATTTTATTTTATTTTATTTTATTTCATTTCGGAGCATATCATTCCAACAGCGTGTTTCCTTTTTCTTGGCCATGGTTCCTATTCACCCCACTGTCTCTTCTGCCTAAACAACTAACGCTTTTCTAAAAGATGACCCGTACTCTTCTCCTTTGATTTCACCTCTTGGTAACGTTTATTTAATTTTGTTCGGGTAACTTTTATTCCTTTAACTTTCAAGTTTTAATCTTTGGTTTCCTTCTTGTTGTCACTTTAATAATTTTGACATCTTGAAGTATCATGACTTCTAGTCAGTGTTCACTAAGTGTTTTCCCGGAATGACTTTCACATCACACGTGGCGACCAGCTGCGCGCCACCTCTAATCACATACTAGATCAGCTTCTTGCTCTGCCCATTCCAGCTGTATTGAGTCACTTTGTGGTTTAATCTTTTCTCAAACCAAGTGCTCTTTATAATGAGTTTGTTTCTCACACACATCTAATTGCATTTCACCTTCAGTATTTTTGTTACTAAAACTATGTGGGCCAATAACTTCCGGGCACCCCGCTCTGTGCCTACTTGAGCATTTAGGTCTCCCATCACAAGCACGTTATTGTTTTCGCTTTATCTTTCCAACTCCTCTTGGAATTTTTCTTTCTCCGCCATGCTAGAACCACTCTGGGGGGGCATGAACTTAGATGAGTGTCAAATTTTTCTTGTTCCTTTGTGATTGCATTTTTATCATTCTGTCATTGATGAACTGTACCTCAGCCACAGCGTCAACACTAGGACTTAGGATAAAGCCCACACTGTTTCTTGTTTCCTTCTTCTGTCCATGCCAGTAAAGCTCATACCCATTTTCAAGGTCTTATAACCCGTTCCTTTTCAATTTGTTTCTCTCAGACCCAAGACGTCTAAGTTCTCTTTTTATCCATCACATCTACAAGTTCTTTGCACTTCCCTTTCAGGATCATTATGTTAATCGACCCCCATCTTGATTTTGTGTTTCTTCCAGTTAATTGTTTCCTCTTATAACGATGATAATCATCAGGCTGCCCATCATTTGTATCGTTACTTGAAGAAGCAGGTTGTCGCATCGAGTATGTTTGTGTGTCTCTGAGACTTCTCATTGGATTGAAAGCAATTCTATTCTAAGGAGCACTGGCTTACCGAGTCTAATGTTCCTCTTTTTATTTTCTGTTAGGGTTTGTTATTTTACCCTTTAGGGCTCATCTCCCTCCCACAAGGCTCTGAGTGTTGTTGTCGCAGGAACATGGTCTTACAGTTGCTTCAACTCCGCCCATGTCTTCCTGGAACTTGGCCCTTTCGGATCCCCTGGTGTTCTCTTAGGCCCAAGCCCAGTACTTGTTGGACTGTTGCCCCCAACCAGGAGATGTGCTCCATTGGCATTTTCTCCACTTTCGGCTCATTACCCACCAAAGGGGGACTATCCACCGAAAGCTGTCAGTCAGCCAGCCAGCCAAAGTTTTTATGTTAATTAACCGACCCTCGACGTAGCCCCATCTATTAGCTTCATTATAAAGTATTCTGACTGGCTAAAAGTATAGTGATTTATTGATAGATGGTATTACAATCACTTATTGAAATGAAATGTTGATTTGTGCCCACGCCAGGGAACGTTTGCGCAAACAAAGATTTTGTTCAATGGCTGCACCAGGAATGGGTTCAATTAATTTTAATAGTCTAATTATAGTTTTCAAACATGTATTCCATAGACAACAAATAAATGCTTTTGTATGATAGAAGTTAGAACTCATAATACACCATAAATAGTTTGGAATATTTGATTCCTACAGCATAATATATTGTACTAACTTATCTTGTATTTTTTAGTTCTGTTTGGATTGGAAGGCATAGGCAAGAGGTTATGATTGATAGCAAAGAACTTAATCGTGATATTCAAGTTGTCTGCTTGATTGTAAGGGGACAGATTTAACGATTTATTTTGATGTCTGAAAACATGTATCTGGTGAATTAAACTTATGTTGTTTGAAAGTAATTAAGTATTATGTATACCACACTTGGTTGAATAAATATTTATATTAGGCTAATATACAATTTAAATTAGGATAATATACAATTCAGTTTCACAGGTAATAGTGTACAAATATGAATAAAATCTTTAATATATTAAAACTTGTAGGTATCACCCATGTTGTTTACATTCTGCCAAGACAATAATATATTTAAAGTTGGCAATTAGCTTGTGTATTGCTTTTAGAAAACATATAATATTGAAAGTTCGATGACTATAATCACACTAGGTAGCTAAATTTGATTACATTAATTTAAACAACAAACTTTTTGTACAAGTATTACCTTCAAACAATCTTTTGGATTATAGGCTTGCAATAAGTATTAGGCCTAATATATAACAATATATGTCAAAAGTTGATTGTTAGCTTGTAAATGATTTCAGAAACCATGCTATATTGAAAGTTGTATAAATATAATGAAATAAGGTAGCTTAAAACCTAATTACATTTGTTTGAATGGCAAATTTTTCATACTACTTTTAGGTTACCGATATAGACTTGTAGAAAACACTACTATATTATCAAATATCAACTTATTTTTAAAAAACCAGTCACGAGGGTCGAACTTAGTTATGCTTTTCAAACCTTTTATTAACACATTTATTTCATTTAACTAATCAGACATTGATGTATCTGATATATTCATACAAATTTTTGAGCATTGTCAAAATGCAACATTGTCTAATGTCTTATATGTACGTAAGAGAGAAAGAGATATTCGAAAGCTACCGTCTCTCTTACACAATGGTGTGCAGTGGATAGTGTGAAAATTTCAGCCACAAATGTCCAAGTTTATATTACACGCAAGTTAGAATATTGATTAGCAGTTGAGAACAAATAGGTAGTTCATTTCAACTATAAAATAAAAACTGCTCTTGGTTTTAAGTTTTAAGTTTATTACAGTTAAAGTTTAAAATATAATATTTTACAATTTACATTGTTAATATCAATATTACAAAATAATTATTCATAAGTTACCAATCAAATTATCTGATCTTCTCGAGCAGAGCTCTAGGTGGAGATCTTAAAGTTTAATATAATAATTGGATTTAATGGTGGACAGTGATAGCACATTGAAATAGATACAATACAAGCTTGTTGGGTATTTTAGGACTTTCATTGTAAAGAGCCTAATAAGGAAAAAGTAAATGTGTATTAATTATATTTACAGACAGTAATATATTAAATAATTCAATAATGTTACAGTGATCAATTTTATAAGAATTGGTTTGTGTGTGGAATATTGCTGGGTTTAATAAAAGGGTTAAGTTGTATGTATACATAATTTTAGAAAACAAAGTTGATTTTGATATATATTGAGTCAATTTATTTTGATATTTTGTTCTTGAAAATATATTATTGATAATCTGATATTAATGTTATTTATAGTAAGTATAGAAAATATTAATTGGAGACAAGAGAGTCCCATGTAGCTATTGATTTAATTAAAAGGATTTAAGTTTATTTTTAAAAGCATGTGAGTTTTTGAGTGGTTTTGGGAGGTTCTTGTACATATGGTAGCCATGAAATGAGATCGTGTTATTTTTGTACTCTGTTCTAATTGAATTCAGGTGTAAATCACCAGCATGTCTTGTGTGGCAACTGTGTTGGGTGATGTTATTGTTTGTGAAGACCTTATATTGGTAATATGCCATTTTCTGTGTATAGGTTTTCACTCGTGAATAAGTTTGGTAGATCATTATATGTTCTTTATAACTTTGTTTTGTGCATCTTGTGGATTGAGAGTACTGGCAGCCGCAATACGCCATATATGGCTGAGGTATTGAAAGTGACTATTTATTAGAGCATGATAAATGACGACTTTAATTTGGGGGGAAGAACTCCAGATAGTCTTCGCAATATACCAATTGCAGGCAGCATTTTCTTTAGGACGGACTCTATAAGTGAGAAGGTGTTGTTGATTTTACTGCTATGTGACAAATCAGGGCTACTCACATCCATTATTATTACTTCTATGTGTTGTTTCTGAGCTCATTCACCTTCTCCAGAGCCCAGTGATCATTGAATTGTTGTGGTTTGCTGTTTGTTTACTGTATGTCTGTCCTTAAATTTTTTCATAAATTCATAATATTTTTTTTTTCTCGGCGCACAGATCTAGTCACAATAGCAGGTTTGAAGTTGGTATTGTTTGGCTTGCAAAGATGATGACAACCATCTAAGTTCTAATTTAGCAGGGCACAACCAACCAGCTGACCAATTTGTTGGACTAATTCCAAGCAGTTTTCATTTTCACTCAAGGGAATGCCATGGATTTCACAGTCATATTTCTTGCTGTACTGCACCTGCTCATTGAGGGCCTCAAAAACATATTTCACATTGTCGTTCAATTTACCATACTTGGTTACTAATTGGGCGTTTTCAAATTTGAATTCAACAACGTCTTTTGTCATGGAGCATAGTTCCTCCAATTGTTTAACTACAACCTCCTCTCTTTATTGGGTCTCTTCCAGGGTACGTCTAAGTTCTTCAATTTCCTAGCGCATATTTTTTATTTCTTCCATAAGTTCCTTTAACTGAGATTGTAACCTCCTGCCTTTAGAAATAAGTGGTGTGGAAATAACAAGAGAATATATTTTATTCAGAACTAATATAAATGTACAAGTACAAGAACTTAATGGAGAAAGGTAGTATGATAGTGTTATATTACTCAGGATAACTCCATGGAGCTATGCTAATTACGGGCTTGAACGAGCGTCACCCCAACTTAGGATATGGTCAGCCTGAATACCTTAATTAAATTATCCCACCAAAAGAGTGTAATACAAAGATTTATTAGATAACAACAAACTAGATTTAACTCTACAAAGGAGGGCTGCCTTTCTAAGTGACTCAAAGAAAATACTAATACTACCCCAAAAAATATAACCATCAGACCATATCCGAGCGATGAGTGGACTACAATAAGTACTTCAAGTGTACTTATGAGGACAATCGTCACAAAATGACTGCAATACATAAGCCTGAGCTTGACTAGTGGTATGTCATGGTTTAACATATAAGTTCCGGAAACCAGACTATAAACAATAAAAGTAAACTTTAATAAACTAATATCCTAACAACCAATATTTACAATCTTGCCCTTGATTTAAAGTGTCGCTGTATCTCGGGGTAATAATAATGAAACAAAATTACGTCATCTATCTATAAATATCAAATAGTTAAACGTCTAACGGAAGAAATACCAATTACCTTTTAAAAAAATGCTATAAATAATACAAGGATATTAAAGAGTTCTACCCTCTAACGGCGACTATCTTAATTGAAATGGACGATGTCCACTCAATAAACAGCGCTAACTTTCCAAATGTAAGACGGCTACAGCTCACATGGCTGCGCCAAGAACTATGCGTTTAGCAGATGAACCCATTGATCTCTATAATATAAGTGTATGGACATCTGTGGCTGAAATATTTGAGCTGTCGTCTGACTACCATCGTATAATAGAGAAAGAAACTTTCGGATATCTCTTTCTCTCTTACACCCATACAAGTCAATATGGCATTTTTACATCGTTCATTAATTTGATTGAATATGAGATACATCAATGTGTGATTAGTTAAATGAAGTAAAAGCTTTGGAGAGCATATAAAAGTTCGAAAATGGTTAGTTTTGTCTTTGAATAAGTTGATGTAGCCTAATATATACAATGATTTTTGAAGGAAGCTCTCTTGTAAGGATTTATTTCATACCAGAATCTTACCTTATAGTTGTGTTTAGTTAGGATAAATGACCTTCCAGAAGGAAATTTTTTACTTCCGTCTAAATGGACGTTTATACTTCCTATAAATATATATATTGTGTGTGTGTGTTTGAGATATATATATATATATATAGTATACTGGTATGAAATAATGCCTTACAAATAGGGTTATTACTAAATTCAGGGTTTAGTAGATACAGTACTTCTTATAAGCCTATAACCTAAATTATCATTTGAACCACCAAGTATGTCATCCAAACAAATGTAATATAGTTTTTAGCTAACTTGTTTCATTATAGTTGTCAAACTTTCAACATAATATGGTTTCTGAAAGCAATATACAAGATATGAGCCAACTTATTTTAAAAAAGAAATGGTAATATAATATTTTCTACAATCCTATAACCTAAGTGATAGGTTGAATGTATGGCAACTACACAAAGTCTGCCATTCAAACAAATGTAATCAAATTTTAAGATAGCTTATTCATTATATTTATCGAGCTATCAATACAATAGCCTATGGTTTCTGAAACCAATATAAATTTAGTAACCAACTTTAAATATAAGTGTAGTCTTGGCAGACTGTAAACAACATTGATGATAACTACAGAATTATTTAAATATGTTAAAGATTGTATTCGTATTTGTACAGTATTACCTGTAAAACTGAATTGTATATCCTTTAATGTAAATGTTTCGTCAGGAAAGTGTGATATAATACTTCACTATTTTCAAAAAAAAAACACTTTTATTCATCAGAGACATGTTTTCGCATAAGAACATTGAAAGAAACCGTAAATCTGCCCCTCCACAGTGTAACAGACGATAAACTTGAGCGTCACGCATTTGTCCTTGGAAATGTTTATATGTATGTCCATCTAGTTATATTATAGAGATCAATTGATGAAATAGATACTGTGATTATAGCGCCCTGGGGCTATGTGAGGAACTACGCTCTCTATCCATGACCAAGTTGAGCGTTAGAGATGTTACCCTAATGACTTGCTATCTGTGGCTAATGTATTGTAATGTTTTATGTCTGCAACAGGTATTAACATAATAGACTTCGTTTTGTACCCAGTTGGACTGTTAAATATTGATTAAATGGAGCCGCGCTTTGGGTGTCGATTGTAATACTATGGATTAATGGTGCCGCTCTTTGTGCGTTGATTGAAACACTACGGATTAATTCCCTAATATAATTGCTGTGATGATGTATAGGTTGTCTAAAGCTCCGTGATCGAGCGCCTATCATCGCTGTACGGAAAAGATACCGTTTAACCAGCTGTTTATAGCTCCGTGTTCGAGCACTAATTAAATCGGTATATTAATAAAATTGAAGAAAGAGAACTGTTGATGGATGTTTTTTCACACACGGTTTATTTAAATTACACCTGTTAATTACTTATACATATTTCAATTAAATGTTTTATATCACTGCACACTTGTGATGATGATGTGACTTATTTTATAATGTGTTAGACTGTGACTCACTTGTGTGTGAGCGGGATCTCGGTGTAGATGTTTGGATCCCGGAGCTGCCTTAAACATACGCACAATGGTTTATATATAACATACCACTTGCATTTTTATCCCCTGGTTCAACAATGTAAAAACTAACCAATAGAAAGAGTCCTGGTGACAGGTTTTGTGAAGGCTAGCTTCTTATTGGTATAGAGAAATGGCGTATTTTGCCAAATACTATGAAGTAGTTCCTTTTAACAGGAATTGACGCAGTAGTTCTTTTAACAGGAAAGATGGTATAAAAAATATATTTCAGGGGTGAAATCCTTTACACATTGTTTCTGAGAAGCGCGTGTTTCTTCATGGATGAATCTTAAAAGGATACTCTACCTATATTGATACTCTACCTATATTACTTTAAATAAAATTTACCTTCATCCATGACTTTTTACATAATTTAGATTAATCCAAACCAATATAATTACAATATTTGACAATTTTCGCTGTAATATCACAGAAACCATACTAATAATAGCTCAAGTTAAAGATACCTTGAGAGAAAAAGCAAAGGTTGAACATGGCTTTATACTAGCCAACAAAACAAGAACTTTACTCCATCCTCATAATAAAGTTAAATATTAACAAACGAATAATTTTGACAATTGAATTTTTATTTCATCAAAAGAAATTTTGAAAGCAAAAGATTTATTATCCCGAAATGTAATTTTGAAACCAGTGAATACATTACGCCGAAAGAGAATTTTTAATAATATCTTAAGCCTAATGGGAAAGCTTCGTATACTTACTGCAAGACAGCAGTACAATGATTATCTATCCGCCGTTCGGCTGATGCCCGACTCAGAATATCTACCTTGACAGTTACGCCAAGCTAGGTCATCTGCGAAAGGGCTGATTTTTCTGTTTGAGTACCGAGTCATTGTCATGACTCTTAACCTCGCGAATGAACTTATTTACCTGAGGAAATGAAACCGGTGAGATGAGCCTGCAGAATACTACAGGTGTATGATTGTGTTGCCCGACGCAGGATACCCTTACAGAAATGCCAAGCTAGGTCACCTGTGAAAGGGCTGAGATTATCTATCCAAGTTTGACGTAGGCTTATATAGGATCAAACATCAGGTCACGTGTTCACAAAGAGGGAGAGAGAGAGAAAGGAGTTCTGGAAAAAAAGAAAGGATCCAGAATGGACGAGACCATTACACAAAACTGTAGAAGGTAATGGTGAGGGTGTGTGCAGGGAGAAACAATTGACAAACAAATGTGATTCGTGTTGTGGCCGCCCCTTTTCCAGGCGTCGTCTTCAGTTGTAGTCGGGCAGTAAACCTGTGTCTCATGTGCGTGTAAGAGTTGATGAAACCGGAAGTGGTGAAGCAACAGTCCAAGGGGGTAAGCGTAACATCACATAATTATCGTCCTGTTACGTGTAATTTATTACAAGATACAATATAATCCATTGACGGAGCCATGGCTAATTAGAGACCTAACTTTCTTTCACCATTGATGGCATGCTTGATGTGGCGAGTAGAGCACGTGCTACAAAACCACTTTTTATCTGAACTATTAGTACTAAGCACTTTATATTTAGCACAATAAATACCTACACAATCTATGTGAAACCATTCTTCACAATTTACAGCGCATTTCACGGTATTTTGCTTACTATTTAAGTCTTTCTTGCATCCATAGTAAAGAACAACTAACTCACTGTCCACCATTCTATAGTTTAAATCCCATTATAATGTGCAATACTAATTACAAGGCAGATATATTTTTATATGCACGAAATTTCCAACCTGACATGGACCACCAGAGCGCGTAAGAGTGAAAGAGACTTTCAGGTATTACTTCCTCTTTTCTACACATATAAATCATAGGGTTATTTGGACCCACTCCACTTATATGTGAATCTATCTAATAAAATATGGATTGTTCTGTTAAAAGTAATAAATCAGTTTCTAAGCAATACATTGAAATTTTAGATCACTCCAAAGCTTCTTTTAATAAATATTAAGGGATTTTTTTCTTTTGGTTTGTGCAACAACACATTTTAGTTTTCCTTTTTTCAAGTATGTTGGTTAATTCTAGTACTATTTAAAAAATTCATGAGTAATCGAGAATTGGTTTCAAAAAGTTTGTGATTGTGACAAAAAATAATAATGATATTGTTGAAAATCTAAACCCTTACATCAATAGTTCGGGCCTTTGTAATTTCTTTTCGTGAAACTACTAATATTTTATTAAGAGGGTTTTCTCATTTTGAAATAATAATTTTGTAAATAGCATTTCTTTTGATCTGTTACATACTTTTAAACACAATAATATGTTTTATTTAATTCTAAACGGTAGCTAGTAGTTTTAGTCCAGAAATTGTGTTTCCATAAAGAGCATAACACACATTACTATGTTTAAACTGAATGGTATGTCTTACCTTGACAGCCTACTATATGGTCCATATATTCCCGCAAACCCTTTCAAATAAAAAGTTAAGACTTTAGTACATCTACCAATTTATGAGATTACTTTATAGTAGCACTATAGGCACCGTGTTTATCCGGTGATAGCGCTACTTAGAGAAAAAGCAGAAATCGCTAATGTAACAAAACTTTGAGTCTTATCAGTGTTATATCTGTTAGACTTGGTTTATATTCGTGCACAACACATGGCGAATAGTAAATTGTGAATATTGTGCAGTCCACAATTCAGGAGCGTTGCACGAAATATATTTGGGGGGGAGGCGTGAACACCTGTATTTTTCCCAACTCTCTAAGCATTTCCCAATTAGGAAAATTCCCAAATGGCAAAGGAGGGTACAATAAGGGCAATGTTAAGAACGAGGGGGGGGGGCAGCAGGCTCCCAGATAAAAAAAAATTGGATTGTTAATCAAGCCTTGAACCGAGAGTCTAGGCAACTGTATTTTTTAATTTTTTTATTTGTTCATACTGGGCTTTTAAAGCTACAAGTATTTTTCTGTGCATAAGGAAATAAATTGAATTACGATTTATTAAGTGTTTTTTTTGCCGATATCGTTCAAATCTTATATATTAGATTTAAAAATTTAACTGACTTTATTACAGCGGTTTCCAATATTTTGTAGTTTATGACCCAACGTTTATCTCTGCGATTGTCGCGACCCTTTGGTAACTTAAAATCCTAGTTTTTAAGTTTTTTCACTTTATATTGACACCAGCCCGGATTATCTACAGTTAACTACACCAGTGGGATAGGTCTAAATTAGAGGAAATGTACCCGTATTTGCTTGGAGGGATATTATTATAAATACCCCTGGCCAGAATTAAAATCCTTACTTCACCTTCACCAACAAACCAAAAGAGCGTGACATTAAACCCGCATTTCCATTAATGCTTGTTTTAATTATTATAATTGTTTATAATAATGATTATATCAGACTAATATGTAGTAAAAGAGTATCAACAAGCCCTGGGATGATTTTATATTATGCTAAAAACAAGGCTGCCACAGTAAACGAGTCAGCAAGAAGCTATCAGAATGAAATAACCAAAAGGAACCAAAGACGTAACTAGGTCATTTTAGCACTTTAACAACTTACATTTATATTAGAATTACGCATCTTCCTATAATTATTAAAATTTTAGAAAAAGTAAATATAAAGCTAAAACCTCTATATTATGACCCTACCCAAAACACGCTGTGACCCCCAGGTTTGAAACCACTGCTTTATTATAACACACTTGGAATCAATATTTAACTAGTTAGCTCCCTGAGATGTAGAACTCGCTCGTCACTTTATCAAAAAATTAGCAATTTGGACATGTTGGTTTAAAAACATTTTCAACTGTAAAATAAAGCAATAAAAAAATTGAATTTATCTATATCTATACAGTATTTTGATACCTGACTACCGATGTCCTGCTTCATAACCTCATGGAAGTTGTCCTAAAATATTAATACTGGTACGTGAATAAACTATTCAAAGCCTATTGTAATTTAGTGTATGAGGGTGATGAGGCTTCCCCTGACATTTTATTAAATTACTTAGGGGCCTATGGTAAATTCTAAACCAGCACTTTTAAACAACATGGCTATACAAAATTTCATGCAAATAAAACACTAAATAATGAATTTTAAAATGTATCCCATATTTGAAAACGTTAAAGGGTAAAGAAAAAACTAATTTTTGGTTTAATGTAGTCTACTTAATCAAATGAAAAATTATAAGATTTGTAACAATGTAACACAGCCCTATTACTCCTCTTCCTTCATTGTTGCTTTGAGCCTATTTAAATTGATTTCATGAAATCCTATTTTATTAAAAAATGAAATAAGATACATCGGCTCAATTCAAACTAGTATGGATACTTGCTAGAAAAACTAGTGTGTATTTCAGGAGTCAAACATTAACATTAACTTCAATGTCCTTATTTCATTGGTTAGAGCTTTTGCTAAGAAAACAATAAAATGTTGCGACATTCACTGCATTTAAGCCTTAAAAATTTAATAAAGCCCTAATTAAGGAATTGGCTGTACAACATATGATAAGTTAAATCATAAAACTGCGACGGTCTAGCAGCTATGAAAGTCACAACTGAAACACTAAACCATAAACAAAACATTGGCTGACAATGCTGCCACTTAAGGGCCCAGTAAATGGTCATTGGAAGTGAAGAGTCGCGTCAGCGCCAGCCCCCAATTAACGGTAGCAAAAGAAAGAAATTGAGTTTTACATTGTCTCGGTGGCTCAGTCAAATCTACAGTGTTGCCAGAGCTATCGGCAGTTTAGGGCCCACCTCTACCCCTCACCCTTCCAAAGAGTGGGCCTGAGTTGGCAAACAAAGATCTAATCCTCTGCAACCTTTATCTAAGGTAGCAATCACCTTCGTATTGAAAGGAGTCAGAGTCCAAAACTTGTACAAAGCCT
>CABFOW010004036.1:11083-62896 GCA_902141385.1 Timema californicum | reverse complement strand
TTCCACCTAAATACATTACTTTATAGCACAATAGTGTAAATACGATGTATCCCGAATTGGTTGGTTCGCTGTGGCCGGGCAAAACACTGAGTTTTCCTAGTGTGTAAGACAAAGCTATTTAAAACCAGTCTTTAAAGACCCTCACCATTATCTCAGTGTAAAAGGCTTCTAAAAGTATAAAACTTATGCCTAATGTAAACGTCTTCAAGTATCCACGGATTATTAAGGAAAGTTTCTTTGTCTGGAAATTAAAGCGTTTACAAACAAATACACAATATATTAAATTTATATGCTTATTTCCTATGGTACTCTGTTTTTAAAACTGCTGTTGATAGCCTCTGACAAGTAACGTTTAACTAAAAATTCAAGTGAGGGCTTATTATATAGTGTGATATTATTTGCCACCCTACCTTGTATTTCCCTATTTTTTTTCTACTTTTGTGAACAATTTCTAATTTAATTTCACGTGAAATCTTCGAAGCTTGCCAGCTGGTTGCCGGCTTGACTAATGTTACTGTTTACATATATTAAATTAAATAAAAAGATCGGAAGGAACAACGTAAAATATTGTTTTAAATAATTTAAATAAGGAATTTTGATTTAAGGAAGAACACTTACCTTTTATTAAACATAATGATTATCCTTTTAAGAAGTGTGTTTGACTCTTGTATTTATTTTGAATGTCGACCATGTTTGTTTTAACGTATGCGCAGTGCTATCAAACAAGTGAGTAGAGGACCTCATGATTTGTAAAAGAAGAAGAAAGGAAGAAAAAACCTTTGCGGGCTGTTCTATTTTTTTTGACAGAAGGTAATAGACATTAATTCTTTATAGAAACATTATTCACATTCAATTGGCTATATTTCAATATTTATATTGAACCCACATTTCATTTTAATTTTCTCCCTAGTCTATAGCCAACAATTTAATTTCGTTATTTATTAGCTTTCTCTTTGGACTTGGATGTAAGAATAGAACATTTTTAAATTTAGAAGATTGGAAGGTTTTTTGAGGAGAGTGAGGTCTTCTTCCTTGTTGGTGGTCCAACATGGAGCCTAATCGATGGAGCTACCAATTCCAGTTATTTTATAGTGATTCAAATGTGGTGGATTGAGGTTAAAGTAGCAAAAAAGGGAAGCTAGGTGTGTGTGCAAGCACTACAATATTTATGATCATTTAAATGGTGGAAGAATTTGAAGTGAAACACATTTATGAAGATGGTGTTTCAATATGGACTAATTATTCATTGGGGAGGTCAAACCAACTCTTCAACTTTCGATTATTGAAATCATTTCTTTTCTCTCTTCTATATAAATCAGAACTTATTTACTTCCAGAAAGACAAACTAATGCAAAGAATCGATTAACATTATATTTTATGTCTAATTATTAATTTTATAGATTGTATATATATATTTTTTCTCTTCTTTTGGATTCAACAATACTGTGCTATACTTTATTAAATTAGAATTATAATTAACCGGAATTCCATAGGTAGGATTTGGATGTGGACAAAAGGGAAACAACAATACATTCACAAAAGTGCCAACAATTGTTTTTTTATAGATTCATTTTTATTTGTAGTCTAAATTACATTTATCTTTAACAATTACTTTTTTTTATCTAAATTGTTCAGGTTTTTTAGTTTTAAGTTTACCCAGTGGTCCTGAGTTAGAGTCGTCGTGCCACTGAGTTGATAGCTGAGGTAAATGTTTTTTTATTATTATTATTATTCCCCTAGATACTAGGCGTGGCGCCCAACAAAAACACAAAGTATATAGATAAAGATAAGACACATATTTCTCTTACACTGATTGAATTAGTCGAGGTAAAAATATATTAGTTTTTCCTTTTAAATGTTATTATATTTATTTATATTTATTATTTCACTACAATAGACCACTTACTAATAAAAAGTGCAATAATTATCAGCCATTGCTGCAACGCATCACTAATCATATATGTAATTTGATAAGCCCTTTTTTGGTGATAGAAACTACAAGGAAATGGCTGAACAGATTTTTACAAAAGACAACTCATTTTAACGGTTAGAAGGGGTCAAGTATGTTGGGAAAAATAGTAGTTTTTCACGAAAACCCGATTTTCACAGATAATTATCAGTTTTTAACTATTTTCTTAGTCAATATGGAAACCGTTATTTGCTGCATGGATACAGATCTCTAAATAAAATACATCTCTTTGGCTAAGAAAGGCTCAAATATAATACATCCATTTTTAAATTTGGTCCGAACACATCAAAATTTTCTCTTTGGATCCTGATCATGACGCATATAAATTGAGATGCCTAGAACAGGAAATTTTTTTTTATTGGAATGTTTTTACCGTTAATACATATTTAAATCAATAATAGTATATTGATTCGAAAATTAAATTTTATGTTTTTAAGTTCATGAAAATATTATTTATGTTTTGCTTGGCCTATGATAAATGGATGTTTAAATATATTTTGGTATGTATTATAAGCTAATTTACGATAAAATAATATTGAATAATATTTAAGACTAACCATTTAAATTATTTAAGTATGAGTTTTGGTGTTCTTATATATTTTTTTGATTGTGTGTTTTGATGTACATTTTAGGGAGTAGTAACAAAATACGTATAGGCCTACATAAGTTATTTTATATGTCAATTTACCACTTAATTTAGAGAATATGATATTTTAAAGTAATGTTTTGTGCACCCTGTCTATATTTTCACATTTTTACAAAAACATAAATTTAAGTTATGTTTCAATTTTTATAGTTAATTTTGAGGAATGATATTTCAGCGTACCGTAATAATTTGTGTACCACATCTATATTTTCATATACTCTATCTCTGTCTGACACTTTCTCTCACGCTCCCACAAACTTTCTCTCACACTCTCTTCCCTCATACACACACACACACTATAACAAAATATTTCCCATTTGATCTTTTCTCATTCTCTCTCTAACACTCTATCCCTCCTTCTCACACACTATTTACCCTCACATACACTATCTATCACACAATTTCTCTCACATTATCTTTATTATACTCTCTATCTTAAGCTCTCTTTCAAACGATCTATATTTCTCTAACGTACTCTATCTCTCAAACGCTTGCTTTTTTTCTCTCAAACTTTCTCTAAAACTCCCTATGTGTCACTCTCTATTTATATCNTATATAGTAGATGTTAGAAAGTTTGGTGCATATCAATCTCACTGTCTCTATTTCAAACTCACTTTATCTCTATCAAACCCTCTTCCTCTCAGATACTCTCTCTGTCTCAAACTCTCTTTATCTCAAACTATTACTCTCAATTTCTCTCTCTAGCTTTCTCTACATAACTTTATCTCCAACACTCTTTCTTAAACTCTGTCTCTATCTCTCTCCAACTCTAATTTTCTCTTTCTAAACTAGTTCCTCCCTCTCTAACTTTTTCTCTCAATCTCTCTTTCACATGCCCTTACATTTTCGCTCTCTTTCACACAATATATCTCCCAAAATGTTACACTATCTGTTTCACATACACACACACACACACACACACACAAACGTACACTCTCACACCCATTATCACGCATCCGCTCTCAGTTATTCTCTTTCTCTCTCATACTCACTTTCTCTCATACAAACTATTTTTTATCAAACACATTCTCTCTCTTCCCACAAACACACACATTTTTATATATAATTTAATAATCCCATTTCTCGTAGTTGAAATTAATTTACTAATGTTAACCAACGAAATCATTTTAAAGGTTAGGCGTGCAGGATGTCGGCCAAAATTATTAGCTTAAGACTAAAACTAAAATTTCCTTGCGAATTTTCCATATTTTCATTCTGTGTTGGCAGCGGCTAAACTGTGCGATCATTTTTTGTTTACCTCATCATGGAAAGAATTATTTGCTTATTATTGTATATTGTTAAGTACAATATTTATCTTTGGTTAAAAATAATAACAGCTTAATAATTCTTACTTGAGTGGTTTGGTACAACGACTATATAGAGAGCTGGGAAAGGGGTAGTTTTAAATTTTTCTTCGTGGACAGAAGAAGGAAAATACAAGTTTTGATACAAACCAAACAACGAAAGCTAGAAAACCATGTAGTTTGATAGATAGCCTATGAAGAGTAAATTTTAATTAGAAAGTCAGGTGAAGTCTTATTATATATTATGTAACGATGTTCCAAACAACAAATATCTAAAACCAACAACCCGGTAATATGGAGGCTCTACACTCACCAAGGCTCACCAAGTCTCACCAAGTCTGATCGAGACCTCTTCCCGTCGAATGGGACACGCATGCACGCAACAACACATCCACTCCCGTGGCTTGGATAAAGAAGACTGACTGAGACGCGAACCAGATAAGCGCCTCGCCCAGTCCCTAACAATCTAGTTGTCAACATGACTTCGCGAACATCCGCTTCTGGGATGTTCGAGTTTGGCTGAGTAATTACTGGGCTATCCGCGATACGTCCAGAGCGCTAGTCTTCACCCTTCTTTTTGTTCTGTGTTTTCCCCTTTCATCCCCCCCTCTTCTGAGAACGTGTATGGCCTGTTTGTGCTATAAAACAGCGAGTGTCATTTTGAATGTCACTCATTGTATCACTGGCTCTTACCAGGTGAGGGCGCTGGTTTATAACTAATATTTGGGGATATTAATCAAAATTCTCTTTGGCTTTATATATGGGGAGGAATATTATTCAAAATTACTGTTTGACGCTTCTTTTCATGTTTATGAATGGAGATTTTAATTTGTTTTGACGTGGGTGAACCACAGATTCATAATAGTAACTTTCTAGGGGAATTCATGTTAGACTTAGTACGCCTTATTAACTGTAGGTGCACCCGAGCCTTTATCTTAGCGAATCTTAGTAATCGTTTGATATAATCTTGGGTATTTTTAGACGATATAAGTTCACTTAGTTATGAAGGTATTTAATATGGAATTGTTAGATTAGGTTATCATGAGCGCAACGGGAGTTTGCGGAACTTATTGTACACATCTAAACTTATTTGTGATATTGGGTTATGCTTCGTTACTTCGGATTAAGACTCAAAGGCCATTGTTGGGATCTCTGTTTAAAATATTCGGCCGCTAAGTCATGTATATATCTATAGGAATGTAAAGCTAAATTTTATGAGCTTTTTATCTTATATATTTAATTTAAACTTCAGTTAATGCTATGCGCACTTAATACTAAATATGTTAGCCATCTTGTGTTTATGGATGTAAGCTTGCCCTTGGGCGGTAAATTTGAATCTAGACATCAAACATTCACTCTAACGTTCCCCCTGTGGGGCGGTTAATATTTTGTAAGTCTTTATGACTCAGTCAATATTTTGCCAGACTAAGCGTAGGCTCATTAAGCCTATAATGTACTATTGTATCAATTCTATCATTGTAATTTAACTAACTGAAATAAAAACTATGTTTCTCTTGTGACCTCATGGTTGTTATTCGAGCACTCTTCCTGCGCTCAATATGAGCATCACAATTATTCCCAATAAAAATTTAGAATAAATATTAGTGCAATAATATGCAGGCATCACTGCAATGATCCTATAGTGTTATTATATATTTTTAGCAAAATAAATCATAAATAAAAATAACATTGCATGGGATTGCTAAATTTGGGAATTTAAAGAAAGAAATAATTTTAGTACTGTTGACAAACAAAAACATAGTTATACTAATATTTTAGCATAAATTAAAATAATAATTGATGGCCTGAAATATTTATTAAGTTTATAAAATTGTTTAGTTGGTATTTTCTGAAATCTTGAATTAAATGCTTGATAACTATTGAGAGAAAATATAAATTATAAATCAAATAAAAGTTTGAACTTTAAAGATGTATAATTTGTCTTTCTTACAAATGGATCACCATCTGCCTACTAATGTGACTACAAAAACAATTAACCCAAACTTTTTTTTCTCCTGGGTTTTATTAGTATTTTTATTTCCAACCCAAAAACACACGATGCTAGCGAGATTTATAATTATTAATTATTTTACTGAGCTTTCTAAGCCCCTCGTTGTCAAGTAGACTTTAAAAAATAATTAAAAATTTATATTGATATTTGAATTTATGCGAATTTAAGATACAAATTTAACCACAACTAAAGTTATTTTTTTGCAACACTACCTTTCTCACTTATGAGATAGTATGATGGTTTATAGCTTACATCATATTCTGAAAAATTAGTAGTACAACAGAAGTCCTGTCTCGATTTGTTGAGCACCTTTTTTGTCTACTGACAACAAACAAACATACAGAAACTATTCAAACGTACAAACAGATTGAGAATTTTAGTATATGAATATATAATATTTATTTAAAATATAATTATAAATATTTAATTGATAGTTGATATATGTATTAATTTGGATTTACTTCTGATTGTGCAACTTATAAATTAGTATAGAGGTTAAGGATATCTTATATTACATTTAAGTGATACAACTTATTTGGATTTAAAAAATTATACTTATTAATGATATGCTTTTACACACAATATAAATTTAATAAAAAAATAAAAAAGAAGTTTGGGTCACTGTGTTGTTTACTTAAATAATATTATAAATCGAAATAAGAGGTATATCTTTAATATCTTTGTTTATTCCAGTTTCAGTGAAAGTTTATGTTATTTAAAAAATTTAAGCAGTGTATGTGAATGCTAATAAAGTCATATAATATTTGAAATAGTTGTGATTAATAGTATCTAATGTTTTTGTCCCACATACATATCGATTAAGCATTACTTTCTTTTAATGTTTGAAATAACCTGGATATTAGAATGATCTATATGGAAAAAATGATATTAATGTAAGCAATATAACATACACACGATATGGTAGAATTTAAGTTAAAAAGCTATTAAATAATTTAAAACAACTCTACTAATATTTTGTTATAACGATGGATTACTAAGTAAAAGACTAACATGCTTATAATAAATATGATAAAACATTTTAATAAACTTATTTTATATTTCGTATAAAATTAATTTGATTCAAGTTCATAAATAAATATTCCAATACAAAATTAATGAATCAAATTTGAAGGTAAAATAAATCTTTCACTGCTAATAATGCTAAATTTGTAAACAGTATCATTACAAAATGATAAAACTATACTAGCACGCTAACACTTATTTTCCCATTTGTAGATTTTTAATTAGGTACTCATGTGATTATGTAATTAATTACACAGATATCACTACATTGTCTTCGCGTATTTAGTTCCCATAGTATAAACTAGATAGTGAATATTAAAAGCGTACAAGTGTGTATACATATACACTTTAGGCATTGTTTGATAGGCGGATATGTTGAGACCTAATCGTTCCAGAATCTCTGACAAAATGGTTTTAGGGCAGTAAAGCAATAATACATTAATGTTAAATTATGGAAGAAACTGGCGGAAGTATCTATACCTGTAGTTACTCGTGATGATGTTTCAAACTTGACATGACCACGAGTATTTTTTAATATAAAATACATAATAGATATTTAAAGATATTTTAAAATCACTTTTGGGTTTGTGGGTGCTAAGAATTTTATAAATACTCCAAACTCCTCTAGCCTGAAGGATTAGTTAAAATATCGATTGTAAGTATTGTTTTCAAAGAAAAATTGAATACTAAAATATTCCTCTTTGGTACGATACTTGTAGACTTAGTTTTATTCGCATGTCTCCCTTAAAAAAAAATCCAGTTTAAATCAATTCATCTAAATTTTAAAATCACTATATTTGTATGGTTTGTATACGGTTTTACCTCTGTGTACTACAAATTAACAATGTCATGTAATGTTTAAATTAAAGTAGGTTATACAAAGACCAAATAAATTGGATATCACTTTTAGTTTGAGCTAGGCTTGGGTGAGCTAAGTAGGTGTACTATTATTGACAGTTCTGAGTAATCTTGATAATATAAAAAATTATTGGTTCTTTAAGAAATACATTATAAAATGGATAGTCAAACAGGACATTTAGGTGAAAGTAAGTTTGAAGAAACAGATAATGACACATGTAATAAGGGTACAGACATTCAAGAATTCTACAGAGATTGTAATGTATTAATAACTGGAGGAACTGGGTTTGTGGGGAAGCTATTAATTGAAAAATTGTTAAGAAGCTGTCCGGCTACCAAGAACATTTTCACTATAATACGACCAAAAAAGGGGAAGTCCCCAGAAGAGAGGAAAGAAAAACTCTTAAAATGTGTGGTGAGTATTAAGATACTGAGTTAAACATCCTTACTATGACTTAACATACTATTACCCCAGCTTATATACTTGTATGCTGTGCCACAGTTAAATAAAGCAATGGCAAGTACCTCTTAGGACCAACAGAGGGTAAATTAACACTCTCAATCCCATTGTCATAAAATACATGACTGTTTAATAATGTAATAGAAATATTTGATACTTGAAACGTTACTAAATGTTATCAGAATATCTTGCTTGAACTCCTTATAGCATCAGAGCAAACGTATTTATCGCATTTATCCAAAAAATATAGTATCTGTGAACGAACCTTGTTTTATGATTAATAAAATTGTTCTCTTTGCATTAGAAGAAATTGTGAAATATGCAAGGAAATAAAAAGTTTAAATAATGTTATATTACTAACCTCTCTTATTTTGTTAGCACCAAACTCAAATAAATAATTACTTAGATTTTAGAACTTATCTTAATTTTAATTTAGAGAATGTGGATAGCTCTTGCCTCTCTACATAAAGTGTTATAAGGGATGTGCTTCTATAGTAAAAATCGTATAAATATTAGGCACTTGTTTTGAACTTAAAAATTATTTTCACTCCAAGATGGTAGGTATAGGTTTGTGGAGCAAACATAAAAAAAAAATTTTTTTTAGAAACATTCGAAAAGTTAATGATGTTTAAAAATTAAAATACAAACTTGTTAGTAGACTTAGAATTACATTTTCCCTTTATTAAATTATGTTGGTGTAGTGTAAAAACTAATTATACTAGTTATTTAAAATATAAAGTTGATATTATTAACCCTTTCAAATGATTTGTTGATCTAAGTAATATCGATATTTTTTCCCTCATTTATATTAACAATTTTTTTATATCCCAAACATTACTAAAGTTTCATATAATTTGTTTCTTTTACATAAATCACAGGCCTTTTTAAAATATCTACATAATAACTGATGAACTGTCATGTTGTATTCCCACTTTTCTTCTAATATTAGCCGAATAGGTAAAATATTATACCTTTTGAAAATGGGTATTACAATACCTTCATTCAATTCTTGTGGTTATACCTCATAGTACCATATAGAATATAGCAGTTTATGAATTTATAGCACTAACATTTTACAAACTCCCTATATAAGCTTTGATTGAATTGTTTCTAAGCCTGAGGATGTATGATTCTTTAGTGTATTAATAAACCCTTTGACTTCAATTATATATGTATCTAGGATGATTGGTTCAGCGATATGGGTTTAGATACCTCAACCAATTTGGCTCTTTCATGAACATTCAAAATATGCCTTAAGATGTCGTTCTATATACTAAAAACAACGTTCATGTATGCCATCAGAATACTATTATCATCATTCACTAATTTGAACCTAGCCTGATATCTTTTCCAAAAATAGTTTGTACCTAAATAATTCTCCGATATTATTATTTTTACTATTTTGTTCTATACATGTACCTTTAAATACTCTTTTTGTATCAGAACGTGGCACTGGCCTTTCTTCTGGCATTGCATTGATGGTTTATTGCCTATCTTATTTATTTTCCATCTGTCTAATATCTTAACAATTTTTGTATTTTGTATTGTATTAAATTAACATCTTAAATTCATTATTCATCAATAACTTACTGAAAAAGTCCAGAAACCTAGGGGCTGTTGAAACGATAAGAATATTCGTGGTTATACCTTGAAATTTACTTTTTTAGTCAGCTTTGGTAGAATTGTGATTTGCTAGTTCAGTAAATAAGCATATTCTAGTTTTATTGACAAAAATATCCTATGACGCAACACACATATTACGATTTCAATAAATTAACAATCGCTCAGTTTATCGAAGAGGATCGCTCTTACTTGACCAGGGAAGGAAACTGCCTCAAGAGAAGAGCAAATAATTTTATGTACAGAGAGAGGATCACCTATCCTCAACCATAGAACTAAGTGTTTCTCAGAGAGAGAAGGATACCTCTGCGGACAGTAACTTCGTCTTTTATAGAACGGGGTACGTCACTCATCTGAAGAAAAACAGAATTGTCCTCAAGAAGGTTATCTCGTATTGATATCGTGTGAGCAAAATTCGGTGAAGATTAGCTTGTAAGATTTCTTGAAGGGGATGAAAATGTCAATTAATTTCGTTTGACATCAATAAAATGGACTAATAAAGAAAATTCTACAATTATATTATACGATGCCAATATTGATTGCAGGAACAGTGAAACAGCAATTTTAGCCCTGATAGCAAATATATTCCAATTTTGTTTAGTTTTTAAATATTAAAGGGTTACTCGAAAGGCTTATGATTTCAACAAGAAAATGTCTAACTAGAGGAAAATTTTCCCTCAATGGAATCGTCATTGCATTCACTGCTTTAAGGCCGATATTCCGAGTATAAAGAATTTCTTAAGAAAATTCAATCCTATAATGCGTTCTAGATGATTTTGTTCTTTGTTAAACCGGTCATCAAAGATGGTTTCATGCCAACGTTTAAAGTTCAGAGACAGATCGTCACCCGAGAAAGCAAGTGTTCTATGTCCAATTTTTCGCTTTTGTGTTAAAGAGCATTGAAGTTTGACCTTGTGTATTAAATAAATGCTACTAGATGAAAACTCGAGTTTGCATCGTCTTAAGTAATTACTACAGGTGGATCCTATGTATTCTAAATAAACGTAGACATCAAATATATCAAATTTAATAATTTTGGACACAGAACACTTGCATTCTCGTTTGATGAGATGTAACACCTGGCTGGCATTGTGTTGCCTACTGACACAAACAATCAAAAGTTTCTACCTATTTGTTTAACTGGCGTCTAAGATTGATGCTATGCACTAACGTTCGTGATCCTATTTATATTCACATGGTCATATCTTTACATGAAATATTACATCATAGTAATAATTTTGATTTTTCGCTTAAAACAGTCCTAAAGAATACTCCATCTTATATTTTAAACTTTGATTTAATCAATAATGAAGAAAGTTGGACTTCCAGCGATCAGTGAGGGTGAGATATTGCGCTGACTACTAGAGAAGTAGTTACGTTTATCGCAGTCAGGAATTTGTAAAATGATATATTAACTTACATAGGCTTATCTTGAGAAGAATAAAATCTGTTAAACGCCCAGACCATAAGATGCTTTCCAATATCCTTGAATGCTATGTCGGGAAGAAGATTGTTACCTCATTTTAATTTAAAAAAAATACAAATTAACTTGTGATGATACATCATTAGCTACTGTACACCTGGGGTTTTGTGGATAAATTATCTTTCAAAAATAATGACCTTGAGCCTTCTATTATACACTTAGCTGTCCATATCATGAAAACGTGTCTATTTTACAATAATCAACGTTACAGACGTCCAGAAGAGCCCATGTAACACGACATTATCCACCTTCTTTAAATTGTGATTATTATTGAAATAATAAGAAATGTTAGTCCCGAAATTAAAGTGTTTCTGTTGAGGGAAACCACAGAGTAATAATGAGAGATGCCCTCAGCCGGATGTATACCATACACCCGAATAACACAGAATGTTATTTATTATTTGAGAATAGTACTTAATGTATTTGCACCATTAGGTACCACTGCCACAGCACCCAACGATAGCTTTTATCAGTCTGGGAAAGAGCTGAAAAGAGGGAGGGAGCCTACATAACAAATTCATATTTAATGTGCATTTGTTAATTTAATTTACACACAACAACGATATACATTTTACGCATCAATTAATACTTGGAGTTAAATTTCGCGTTAGCCTCCTTAAATTTAATTTATAAATCGCCCAATAAGTTAAGTTCAGCATTAAAACTCTGTACACTTAAAACATTACTAAAGTCAACGTTACTTAGTGGACAAGACCACATTGCTAAACAACTATTTTAACTATCCAGATGCTAGTGATTCCATAAAAATATGTTCTGCTCTTTCTAAAACTAAAGAAATCACAAACCATATAAATATATTAAGTAGCTATTAAATAGAAATAGTGGTAAACTAGTGGAGTTACAACTTAAGCAGTTCTGACCTTCATTGGAAGCACAGCTATAAAAGTTTCTTGTTAACGAAATCCAAATTTTTATTATAATATTAATGCTAATAAAATAATCCAATCTTATATTTAAGATGGTATGGCTGCAACCATGTAAGATAAGTACATAACTTGATAAACTGAACCAGAGTCTCAAGTTGTGCAAGATAATTATTCCGGAAAATGGGGGATAAGTATGAACAATTCCAGATATATACCAGGAGGATTCTGAGCACATTAATGGGCAAACGTTGGGTCTATTCCTAATCAGAAATGTCAATTTTAGTTACAACTACCAACTCAACTTAAACACTCAAAACAAATCTAATTTTGGTAATGACAATATTAGTGGCCATTAGCCCTAACAGCATCTGAAGGATGCCAAGCACTCATAATACAGAAACTGAATCACTAGCCACACTTGGCGCTACAGATTTTCACAAGTTGCACACAATGCAAAATAAATGTCGATAACATAAAGAAATGCTTTATAATTAGGTCACTAAGTAAATGTCGCAAGTCTCATGTTTCTAAGTATGGTGATTTTAGTACAATGAATACTAACAACTTACGAATTTGGCATTGTAATAACTAAGAGAATCAATCAGTTCCTCAGGTAAATATTACTCTATAGGTTGCTAGGTGACTTTTTATTATTATAATGACAATTGACTAATAACCACACTACCTAAAACAAATATAGCATTTATAAAAATGTATTTAAAGTCCTATCCGGGATTGCGATCAAACTATATTAAGAGCGACCTATAACACAGGTCAGCAAAATTTTACTTATTTTTTTGTCCTCAAAACAAAAATAGGCGAATATAATAGAATTATTTGTGCTGGATTCAAAAATATTTTTATAATCTCTCTATCACGTAAGGATTTTGAGTGAGGCCCAACTTAAAGTTTACAGTGTAATTTTCATTTACAATACACATGAAAGAAAGCAACGCTATTTAATTAACTATATATTAAAGTTGAAATATGGGGGATGAGTGATTACGGCTACAGAGGAGATTCAGTGTAATAGCATTAGTACACTAAGCCAAAGGTTCCGTTTTCTATTCCTGTGTCTATTTATAACATTTTAATTTATTCTAATAAATACATAACAAAGGACTATATTAACGATAAGGTAGATGTGTAGGATTTTCTGCTGTATTTTGCCTTACGAACAACCCTCTTAAAGGTCCAACAATAGTCAGCAAGCATACTTGGACTCCAATTGCCCTGATACCGCTTTTACATACCAGAAATATCTTGTTGTACTTGTTCAACTTGTTCGTCACTGATAACTTCAAGATTTTGTGGGAAGAAATCCAGGAGTGAATCCAAGAGATTTATTATCAAAGATATGTTATACATCCCATGGTTTTGTCAGATTTTAGGAGATCATCTACTATTTCTTTGTAGTTGACTGGCTTGTGTTTCTCCAAGAGGTTCAGTAAAATAACCTTGAAAAACCCCCATGGAACACTTACATCTTCATTTAACTGGCAATCAGAGTTCTTATCTTGAATTAGTTATATTAATTGAGGTCTAACTAAGATTCCCTCTTTTATCATTGCATCGCTGATCCTTGGGAATTGTTTTTCTTAAGAAGGTAAATCCAGGTCCATTTCTATCCATTGCTCTAACAATGCTCTTTATAAGACCAATTTGTATATGTAGTGGAGTTAAATACATCTTTTTCGGATCAACAAGTGGTGTATTGACTAGTTCCGGTCTATATCTCAAGTGGCGAGCATGTGCTCTTTGTTCTTTAATTGTTTATTATTCTTTCATAAATAAAACTAACACTAAAAATACACAACAAAGGACTATATTAACGAAAAGGCAGGTGTGTAGGATTTTCTCCTGTATTTTGCATTACGAACAACCCTATTAAAGGTCCAACAATATTCATCAAGCATACTTGGACTACAATTGCCCTGATACCGCTTTTACATACCAGAAATATCTTGTACTTGTTCACCTTGTTCGTCACTGATTACTACAAGATTTGGTGGTAAGAAATCCAGGAGGGAATCCAAGAGATTTATTATCAAAGATATGTTATACATCCCAAGGTTTTGTCAGATTTTAGGAGATCATCTACTATTTGTTTGTAGTTGACTGGCTTGTGTTTCTCCAAGAGGTTCAGTAAAATAACCTTGAAAAACCCCCATGGAACATTTACATCTTCATTTAACTGGCAATCAGAGTTCTCATCTTGAATTAGTTATATTATTTGAGGTCCAACAAAGATTCCCTCTTTTACCTTTGCATCGCTGATCCTTGGGAATTGTTTTTCTTAAGAAGGTAGATCACGGTCCAATTCTATCCATTTCTTTAACAATGCTCTTTATAAGACCAATTTGTATATGTAGTGGAGTTAAATACATCTTTTTCGGATCAACAAGTGGTGTATTGACAAAATTCTTCTTTCCCGGTGTTCACTTTGGCCAATGTTTCTGGGCTTAATGATTTCTCCGGTCTCTGCCATTCCACACACAAATAAAACAGCAGTACTTCATGAGACCAAGTTGAAGTCTAAATAACAGAACAATGACTTTTAAAATCACCACACACATTACATTTGTAATCTTACTAGACCTACTTGATTTTTCCCAGTAGGTGTTTCATGCCCGCATATGTTTATTTCGCATCTGCAGCACTGTCTAGTGGCACTGATGGAAACTATTTTCCATTGTGAAGAAGCACATCATTCAAGCTAACAATTTGTGGTAACTATAAATAAACACTACTCTTCTATTTTGTACTCATGACCCAATGCTTCCATAAGGAGACTTATGCAAATTTAAAAAACAAATCCATATTCAAAGAAAAAGAAATCCTTAAAGTTCTTTAAAATCACATACTTTTGTTTATTTGTGGAGGGGATTCCCGCCTTTCAATCTGGAGTATAACAGTCCAGCTTGCTTTTTAGATAGGTTCAAATTTCAGATAAGAAAAATGAGATTTCCTTGGTGAGTAAATGTGGCTCAGAAGATAAACAGGATGCTTCAAATTTGTATCAAAACTTACATCATCATTATGCTCTACATGCTCTTTATCTTATGCATCATCACCTGGTGTGGCACTTGCTGGAGGCTTTGGCACAGGCAATTTATCACTAAGAAGTACAAGCCTCAGGGCAGATGGTAATTAGTAGGGTATGCTACAGTGAGATTTTATATATAACTAATGCCTGAAATGTTTGTAAACCAAAAGCAAACCTTCCACAAACCAGAATATAGAAATTCTAAATCCATTCAAGATTTCTAGGAACAATCCTAAAGTTGGATGCCTTACGAATTTAAGAATTGACATTATGTTAAAGTACCTTTCTGTGTTTCAAACTTTTAAGTTTAATTTTCTTGTCTGGGTAATATTTTCCCCTTCTCTAGAACTTCATTGGGACTAAAGTATTTTACATGTGATAAATATATCTCCAATTAACTTTATTATAACTATTGCATTACATATAATATATTTATGTTATTATTCTAGGGTAAGAGAAGTGTTTAATTAGGTCACAAGTAAGTGTAAATATCTGCTAGGTAGTTTACGGTCAAATTAAAACTTATAACTTACTAAAGTCCCAATATATGTATTGATACAGCGATATGATGCAAAATACAATTATATGTTTTGTGATTCCATTTTTTTTGCATTAACAGATTTTTGACTCACTGAAAGCTACTAGTCCAAACTTTCATGAAAAGCTTGTGATGGTGTCAGGTGACATTTCACTGCCCAATCTTGGTATTAGTACATTGGACTACGAGATGCTCAGCCAACAAGTAAATATTATCTTCCACTTGGCCGCTACTGTCAAATTTGATGAGAAGATTAACATTGCAGTGCCTATCAACATTTTTGGCACCATGGAGATAATTAAGCTTTGTCGGAAATGCGTGAGCCTCAAGGTTTGTTGACTCTCTAAATGAACTGCTTCATCCTAATATTCCCATCATTTTCAGTTTAGGAATAAATAAATAAATAAATGTCAAGCAGTTAGATTCTTGTGAGGATTAAAACTTTTCTGTGATTTGTTAAAATTGCTGGCAACGTTTAAAAATATTATATTTATGTAATCGTTTCCGTTAACAAGTATATATTTGGCAATTTCCTTTCACATAAGAATTGGTTGGTATATCGGTGCTACTACAGGTTGATAATTTAATTTGGCTTAATATCATTGAGTTATCATATTAAATTAACAACATTGAGATTCTCAAGGTCATCGTGCTATATGATATAGGTTATAGCTACATAACTATATATTTAAATTGTAATTGGAATTAATTAGATTTAAGGTCAAATATCAAAAATAATAATCTAATTAGTGGTTGCATCTTATAAGTCTGGGACTATTTTTATAAATATATATATATATACACATATATACTTATTTATAAGTATACTTATATATTTATAAAAATAATCTACTTATAAGTACATGGTTTATAAATAGTCCTGACTTATAAGATGCAACCACAAGTTAGATTACTATTTTTGAAATATGACTTTAATATATATATATATATATACCTAACCACGTCATTATTTTAAGGGGTAGGCAAGTAACTTTGAATATAGCACCAAAATAACTTTGTACTTATCCACCCTCACTAACTTTCTCAACACTTCCCTATCCTTGAATACTTCCCTCGCTTCAAAAACGTCTGTAAACAGAGCCATACATGTTATTTTATTTTTAAAACTCTTAATGTTTCTCCTTTTCACATAATCGTCTACAAAATTTAGCCATGTATTAAATGTCCTAATACTTTCTTCTGATCCATATACTCTAACTTCATATATTTGTTTCGTCACTCGATCTATACTCATCCCACCAATATTCCCAAACCATCATAAGACAATTATTTAATTTGGACTTATTGGATTCCTTTTAAAACCACACTCCATTAGCACCCATTTATCATTGGCTCTGTCCATACGATATTTTCCACATACATTTCTTAGATTTCTATTTCTAACCGCATTCGCTATGCTTTTGTGTGTCTCCTGACAAGCCCACGCTTCACATCCGCATAAAATATTGTATTTAACACATTTGTATATACTGCCATCTTTGCCTCTTTTGACACTACCTCATTATTTGTAATAGTTCACATACATCCAACTACTTTTCATGATGAATTCACCGGTCTGTCAATTTAACCATCTATTCATCCATTTATACATAACATTCTGCTCAGATACACAAAATTATTCACTTGTTAGAGCAGTTTTCTATTTATACTAAGCTGACAATAATTTTCTTATCCATCCTTATCAAAAATCAATACCTTAAATTTGGAGACATTTATAAGAAGAGACATTCTGTCTGTCGCCGCACTAAAACGATTTTATGCATTCTGCGCGTTACTTTACTTCTCAGTAATCAATATGGCAGCATCTGCACATAGCAGCACTCTTACATTCACATTGTCCAATTATACACCAAACGCATCCTCACAAGCATCTCTCACACACTTATCCATAAAAACATTAAGCCGCATAACGCAACCTTATCTAACACCCTGTTGAATGTCAAACCATTTTTTCCAACGCTCCATAGACCCTAACGTAAATTTTACTTCCATCACACACATAAACTGCATATACTAACCATGCATCCACACCATACTCTATAAGAACATTCCATAACATACTCCTATTCACCTGATCGTAAGCTTTCTCCAGATCAACAATTACATAATAATTTTTATTTCTTACTGCCATACATTTATCAATTACTTGTTGCAAATCAAATATCTGGTCCATGCAACATCTTCATGGCATGAAACCACCATTCTCATCCCAAATCTTGCCCGAAGTTCTTTTTCGAAATCTCTCCATTAAAACTCTCTCAAAAACTTTTCCTGGAATACTTAACAAACTAATTTTCCTATAATTCTTAAATTAAATCTTACTGCTTTTCCCTTAATACAAAGGAACGATAGTGGCATTCTTTTAGTAATTATGAATCTTTTGCCACCCCAGCACACACAATGAACAACCAACACAACCTGGCAAGTAATACCTAGTCCCTACACTTGAGCATTTCACTCGTGGTCTAATATACTCCCCCATATTTGCCATTATTTAACATTTTCACACCTCAGGTTAATTAATTATTTTACTCCATTTAGAATTTTCCATATTCTCTGTTACTTTCTCTACATTTCAATCATACAATTAATCAAAATATTTCCTTCGTCACTCTCTTTTACTGTTTGCATTCCGAATAATATCAACACGTTTATTCTGAATGTTATAGGTCTTTCCTTGAACTCTTTGTTTCATTCTCTTTAGCCACATTCGAAACAACTTATTTACCCTCAAAATCATTATGCATTTTTTCTCCTTCTTTTAATCACATTTGCTCTTTACTCTCCTTTACTACTTTCTATGCATTGATCTCTTTTATATAGGTATATGTACCTCAAAATCCTACGTTATGTTTCACTATTCACAGCGTAATACTATAGATTAATCGCGCCTCTATTTGGGCGTCGATTGTAAACACTATGGAATCAATCAGCCCGCTTTTAGGCGTCGATTGAAACACTACGGATCAATTTCTTGATATAAGAATGCTGTGATGATTTAAGGTTGTATAAAGCTCCGTGATCGAGTGCCTATCATCACTGTACGGAAATAATACCGTTTAATCAGCTGTCTAAAGCTTCGTGTTCGAGCACTAATTAAATCGGTATATTAATATAATTGAAGAAAGAGAAATGTTGATGGCTGTTATTTCACACACGGTTTATTTAAATTACACCTGTAAATTACTTATACATATTTCAATTAAATATTTTATATCACTGCACACTTTTGATATTTATGTGATTTATATTATACTGTGTTAGACTGACTTGTGCGTGAGCGTGATCTTGGTGTAGATGTTTGGCTCCCGGAGAAGATGCCTTAAACATACGCACAATGGTTTATATATGACATACCCATTGCCTTTCTCTCCCCTATTCAACAGTGTAAAATTCAACTAATAGAAAGAGTCTTCGTGACAAGTTTTGTGAAGGCTAGCTTCTTATTGGTATAGTTAGTACATTGGACTACGAGATGCTCAGCCAACAAGTAAATATTATCTTCCACTTGGCCGCTACTGTCAAATTTGATGAGAAGGTTAACATTGCAGTGCCTATCAACATTTTTGGCACCATGGAGATAATTAAGCTTTGTCGGAAATGTGTGAGCCTCAAGGTTAGTTGACTCTCTAAATGAACTGCTTCATCCTAATATTCCCATCATTTTCAGTATAAGGATAAATAAATAAATAAATGTCAAGCAGTTAGATTCTTGTGAGGATTAAAATTTTTCTGTTATTTGTTAAAATTGCTGGTAACGTTTAAAAATATTATATGTATGTAATCGTTTCCTTTAACATGTATAAATTTGGCAATTTCCTTTCACATAAGAATTGGTTGGTATATAGGTGCTACTACAATTTGATAATCTTATTTGGCTTAATATCAGTGAGTCAACAACATTAAGCTTCTCAAGGTCATCGTGCTATATGATATAGGTTATAGCTACATAACTATATATTTAAATAGGAATTGGAATTAGTTAGATTTAAAGTCAAATATCAAAAATAATAATCTCATTAATGGTTGCATCTTATAGGTTTGGGACTATTTTTATAAATATATATTGTTACATATACAAATTTAAAAATATATAAATTTATATAGATATTTATAAAAATAATCTACTTATAAGTAGATGTTTTATAAAGAGTCCCGACTTATAAGATGCAACCACAAGTTAGATTACTATTTTTGATATACGACTTGAATATATATATATATACCTAATCACGTCATTATTTTAAGGGGTGGGCAATTAACTTTAAATATAGCACCAAAATAACTTAGTACTTATCCTCCCTCACTGACTTTCTCACCACTTCCCTTTCCTTGAATTCTTTCCTCGCTTCAAAAACGTCTGTAAACAGAGCCATACATGTTATTTTATTCTTAAAACTCTTAATGTTTCTCCTTTTCACATAATCGTCTACAACATTTAGCCACGTATTAAATGGCCTAAAACTTTCTTTTGACCCATATACTCTAACTTCATATATTTGTTTTGTCACTCGATCTATACTCATCCCACCAATAATCCCAAACCATTATAAGACAATTATTTAATTTTGACTTATTGGATTCCTTTTAAAACCACACTCCATTAGCACCCATTTATCATTGGCTCTGTCAATACGATTTTTTCCACATGCATTTTTTAGATTTCTATTTCTAAACGCATTCGCTATGATTTTGTGTTTCTCCTGACAAACCCACGCCTCACATCTGCAAAAAGACATTGAATTTAACACATTTGTATGTACTGCTATCTCTGCCTCTTTTGACACTACCTCATTAAGTTGTAATAGTTTACATACATCCAACCACTTTTCGAGATGAATTCACCCGTCTGTCAATTTAAATATCAATTCATCCATTTCTACATAACATTCTGCTAAGATACACAAAATCATTCACTTGTTAGAGCAGTTTTCCCTTTATACTAATCTGACAATCATTTCCTTATCCATCCTTATCAAAAATCAATACCTTAAATTTTGAGACATTTATAAGAAGAGCCATTCTGTATTTCGCCACACTCAAACAATTGTATGCATTCTGCACGTCACTTTCCTTCTCAGCAATCAATATGGCAGCATCTGCACATAACAGCACTCTCACATTCATATTGTCCAATTATACACCAACCACATCCTTACAAGCATCTTTCATACAATTATCCATAAAAACATTATGTCGCCATGAAGGCATAACGCAACCTTATCTAACACCCTGTTGAATATCAAACCATTTTCCCAAAGCTCCATACACCCTAACGTTGATTTTACTTCCATCATACACCACATAAACTGCATACACTAACCATGCATCCACACCATACTCTCTAAGAACATTCCATAACATACTCCTATTCACCTGATCGTAAGCTATCTCCAGATCAACAAATACACAATGATTTTTATTTCTTACTGCCATACATTTATCAATCACTTGTTGCAAATCAAATATCTGGTCCATGAAACATCTTCCTGGCATGAAACCACCATTCTTATCCCAAATCTTTCGCGAAGTTCTTTTTCGAAATCTCTCAATTAAAACTCTCTCAAAAACTTTGCCTTGAATACTTAACAAACTAATTTTCCTATAATTCTTAAATTAAATCTTACTGCTTTTTCCTTAATACAAAGGAACGATAGTGGCATTCTTTCAGTAATTATGAACTTTAGCAACCCCAGCACACACAATGAACAACTCACACAACCTGGCAAGTAATACCAAGTCACTATACTTAAGAATTTCACTTTTGGTCTCATATAACTCCCTCATATTTGTCATTATTTAACATTTTCACTGCTTTAATCACCTCAGCTTCATTAATTATTTTACTTCATTTAGAATTTTCCATATTCTCTGATACTTTCTATATATTTTAATCATACAATTAATCAAAATATTTCCTTCATCACTCTCTTATACTGTTTGTTTTCCGGATCATATCAACACGTTTATTCTGAATGTTATAGGTCTTTCCTTGAAATCTTTGTTTCGTTCTCTTTACCCACATTCAAAACAACTTCTTTACCCTCAAAATCATTATGCATTTTTTCTCCTTCTTTTAATCACATTTGCTCTTTATTCTCCTTTATTACTTTCTATGCATTGTTCTTTTATCTATTTGTATATGCACCTCAAAATCCTTTGTTCTGTTTCACTATTCACAGCAATACTTTCTTTTGTATGCTTCTTTTTTTTTCTCATACCTCTTTTTAAACTGTTCATTCCACCATTAATCTTTTTTTAAGTTTACCACCACCGCAGAACCACACACAGCTTAATCATAGCTAATATATATTTTGATAAGATGAATTTCAGAAATATAAATTACTCGGAGATAACCGAATAGATTTTAACAAACGACTATTCATTTTAATGGTTTGGATTCCAGGATGTCGGGTAAAATAGTAATTTTCTACAAAAACCCGATTTTCACGGACAATTTTCAGATTTACATCTTTTGTTTATTCACTATTGAAACCGTTATTTGGTACATTGTTGTAGATCACAAAATAAAATACATCTCTTTGGATAAAAAGTTATATTTCAATCTTTATTTGTTGGTCCGAGTAGTTCACAATTTTCTCTCAGGATAAATATCTATTTTTGCACGCTGGTCATAACACATCTAAATTTGAAATTCCTAAACTGCTGAAACATTTATTATTGGAATGTTTCTATCCTTAATTATTCTCATTTAAATCAATAATATTGAGTTTAATTCGAAAATCAAAATATAAATTTGTAAGCTCGTGAAAATTTTGTTTGGGTTTTGTTCCAAGAATGATTAAAGTATGTTTAATTGTGTTTTGTAATATATAATAAGCTTAAAAACGATTAAATGATCTTGAATATAGTTAAAAATTAGCCATTCTAATTATCTTAGTATGTGTTTTGGTGTTAATTCTTTTCAAATTAAAGGTTTTGATATATACTTTTTTAAATAATGCGTTTTGATAATAATTTTAGCAAATAGTAACACGGTACAAATACACCGTTAAGTTTCGTTTTCATCTCACCGCTTTATTTAGAGGATATGATAATTAAAAGTTATGGTTTATATACCTCATCAATCTTTTAACATTCCTACAAATACAGTAAGTTCAGTTATGTTTCCATGTTAATACTTAATTTTGTGGGAATGATATTTCAAATTACCATAATGTTTGAGTACCACTTTTATATTTTCGCATTATTTTTCTTTATCAGACTCTATTATGCTCACACACACAACCTCACTCTATCTACGATCACACACACACACATACACACAATCTATAATACTCTCTCTCTAATAAAAAACATTTTTATTTTCTTTCTCACTCTTTATTCCTCTCTCAAGACCATAGCCAAGGGGGTTTCGGGGATTCAACCACCCCCTCCTAAATGTATTAACAAGCTTTATATAGGGCTTTATTTATGGTTCAATTAATATCAAAATTAAGATTCAAATATAAATTAGGTTTTGGGTTACCATAAAAATCACTTCAGAGAGCTTCTAGAGGGGTTAAATATCTATAGTATTTTATAGCCTTCGGCAGCTAGGAGGTTTTATTGCCAAAAAACACTTCAGATAGCTTTTAGAGGCTTTTAATATTTATGACTTTTCAGAGTCTACGGCCGATAAGAGATTATGTTGCCATAAAAATTTCAGAAAGCATTTAGAGGTAATTACTATTTAGAATTTGTTTTGGCTTCTGGCATCTAAAGGGTTATGTTGCAATAAAAAACAATTAAGAAGCTTCTAGAACTGTTATCATTTATATATTTTTCTAGTATTCCACAATTGGGAGATGTGCACAACAGCCCCCCCAACCCTCATGAAATTATTGTCTGGCTATGGACTAGCCCTTTCTCTAATATACACTATTTATCGCACAATTTCTCAAACATTATATTTATTATACTCTCATACTTTCATAAGCTTTCTCTCAAAAGTTTTATTTCTTAAACAATTTCTATCTCAAACTCTTTCCATCTCAAACTATCTCTCTAGTTCGATCTTATTATATATCTCAAACTAACTCTCTCTCTCTCAAATTAACTTTCTCTATCTCAAACTAACTCTCTTTATCTCAAACTTACTCTTTATCTTAAACCAACACTTTCCAAAACCCACTTTCCCTATCAAACTCTCTCTCTCTCTCTCTCTCGAATTCGACTCCTTAATTTCTCTCATAACTCATTCTCTAACTCTTTCTTAATCTAATTTTCTCTCTCCTTCGCTAACTTTCCTTCTCAAACTCTTTCTAACAAACCCTTACATATTATCTCTCTTTCCCACAGTATCACTCCCCAAATTTTACACACTTTCATTCACACACACACACACACACACACTCACTTCATCACGCATTTTCCCTTACATATTCATTTTTTCTCTCTCACTTTCTCTCACAAACTCTTTCCTCCTAAACACACAATTTTTCTCTTATCTCACTATCTCTCTCTTTAGCACATACACATACTCTCACTATCATTCACTCAGACATACTCGATCTCTCTCAATGAATCATTCTCATTTTCTTATACTCACTTTATCAAACTCATACTCTCATTTCCATACTTACTCACAAACTCTTATTTTCACTATCACAATATTTAACTATCTCTATCATTTATCTTAATATAAATTATTTATTAAGACCGTTTCCAATAATAGAAACTAAGAGGAAGTGACTGAACTGATTTTGACAAACGAAAACTGATTTTATAGATGAGGGAATCAGGATTCCGGTAAAAATAGTGGCCTAAAACTAAAACCCAATTTTCCTAGCACATTTTTCATCTGTTCCTTCTGAGTGGGAAGTGGTTCTTCTGTAAAATCATTATTTGTTTACATCATCATGGAAACCATGATTTATGTATAGCTGTATATAATTGGTAAATAAAATATTTGTCTTTTTTTAAAATAATATCAGCTCAATCGTTACTTGAGCTGTTTGGTGCAACGAATAGATATTCATCATGCAGAGAGTTTATTTAAAAGTTCCCAACGGGGCTTGAAGGGGGAAAATATACGTCTTTATTCAAATAACATACAGAAAATTGTATATCAAAGAAAATCTGATAGCCTTTGACGAGTAAACATTTATATAAAAAGTGAATGAGTGCTTATTATATGTATCCTCACCCAATAAAAGTTAAAAATACATTCTAGTCCAATAATCTGCAGCTATCGTTTCAATGACCCACTATTCTTATATATAATTTGATAATAGATATAGAAATAGTAATATAAAATACTAGGAAATGACTGATCATATTTTGACGAACTAACACTAATTTTAACGGTTAGGATTCAAGAATGTTCGGTAAAATGGTAGTTTTCCACGAAAACACTATTTTCAGAGAGAATATTCAGTTTTACTTTCTTTTGTTAGTTACCATGAAAACCGTTATTGTCTGCATGTCTTTAGATCTCCAAATAAAATATATCTCTCTGGTTAAAAAAGAGTAACTAAATCTTTATTTGTTGGTCCAAATAATGGGTTTTGATGTACAATTTAGCGATTAGTAACCCAATACCAATACAATTGTTAAACTATGTTTACATTTACCTCTTAGTTTCGAGAATATGATTTTTAAAAGTTATGTTTTGTGCACCCTATCTATCTTTTCATAAGAGGAAGTGACTGAACTGATTTTGACAAACGAAAACTGATTTTATAGATGAGGGAATCAGGATTCCGGTAAAAATAGTGGCCTAAAACTAAAACCCAATTTTCCTAGCACATTTTTCATCTGTTCCTTCTGAGTGGGAAGTGGTTCTTCTGTAAAATCATTATTTGTTTACATCATCATGGAAACCATGATTTATGTATAGCTGTATATAATTGGTAAATAAAATATTTGTCTTTTTTTAAAATAATATCAGCTCAATCGTTACTTGAGCTGTTTGGTGCAACGAATAGATATTCATCATGCAGAGAGTTTATTTAAAAGTTCCCAACGGGGCTTGAAGGGGGAAAATATACGTCTTTATTCAAATAACATACAGAAAATTGTATATCAAAGAAAATCTGATAGCCTTTGACGAGTAAACATTTATATAAAAAGTGAATGAGTGCTTATTATATGTATCCTCACCCAATAAAAGTTAAAAATACATTCTAGTCCAATAATCTGCAGCTATCGTTTCAATGACCCACTATTCTTATATATAATTTGATAATAGATATAGAAATAGTAATATAAAATACTAGGAAATGACTGATCATATTTTGACGAACTAACACTAATTTTAACGGTTAGGATTCAAGAATGTTCGGTAAAATGGTAGTTTTCCACGAAAACACTATTTTCAGAGAGAATATTCAGTTTTACTTTCTTTTGTTAGTTACCATGAAAACCGTTATTGTCTGCATGTCTTTAGATCTCCAAATAAAATATATCTCTCTGGTTAAAAAAGAGTAACTAAATCTTTATTTGTTGGTCCAAATAATGGGTTTTGATGTACAATTTAGCGATTAGTAACCCAATACCAATACAATTGTTAAACTATGTTTACATTTACCTCTTAGTTTCGAGAATATGATTTTTAAAAGTTATGTTTTGTGCACCCTATCTATCTTTTCATATTCTTACAAATACAGTAAGTTCCACTATGTTTCCATGTTGATACTTAATTTTGAGCGAATGATATTTAAAAATACCGTAATGTTTTGAGTACCAACACTATATTTTCACATTTTTCTATTTCTATCTGACACTATTTCTAACGCTCCTACACACACTCACTCAATGCTCTCCCCTCACATACAAACTCTTTCTCATAAGATCTTCTTTCATTTACTCACTCACAAACATTCTACCCTCACATACACTCTTTATCACACAATTTATCTCACATTATTTTTATTCTACTCTCTCACTCTTAAGCTATTCCTAAAATGCTCTCTCGATCAAACTCTCATTATTTCTCAAACGCTCACTCCCTATCACTTAAAAGCTCTCTCTCAAACTCTCTTCCCCTCAAATCCCTTTTCTCCAACTCTCTCTAAATCACTCTCAATCTTTTTATATATTTAGTTCGTTATCACTATTTAAAACTCACTTTCTCTATCTAAAACCCACTCTTTTATCTCAAATTCACATTCTCAATTTCTCTCTATAACTCTCTCTTTCTCTCCAACACTTTCTCTTAAACTCTGTATATAACTCTCTCTCACTTTAATTTTCTCTCTCTAAACTAATCCATCCCTACCTAACTTTCTTTCTCAAACACTCTTCCACATGTCCCCACATTTTCTTTCTTTCACACATATCTCTCCCAAAATTTTTTACTATCCTTTTTGAATACACACACAGACACACACACACTATCATGCACTTTATCAAGCATTTTTCTTCACATATTCTATTTTTATCTCTCATAAACACTCGTTCACTTTATCTCATAAACACTCTCTCTCTCTCACACACATCCTCTATTCTCTCTCTCTATCACACAACCTCACACACACAGTTTTATTATTATTATTAGCACCGCGTATTACTACCCGTTCGGGTTATACGCACACACAGTTTTAATATATAATTTAATAAACACATTTTTGATAGTGGAAATTACAAGTAAAATGTTTTACCGATTTTAGCCAACGAAGTAATTTTAAAGCATAAAGGCCCATGATTCTGGCAAAGATATTAACCTAAAACTAAAACTATTTAATTTTCCTTGCAAATTTTCCATATTTTAATTCTGCGTGGGCAGAGGCTAAACTGTATAATCAGTATTTGCTTACATAAACATGGCAACAATTATTAGCATGTTATTGTATATCGGTAAATAAAATATCTCTCTTTGGTTAAAAACAATAACAGCTTAATAATTCTTTACCGAGTGTTTTGGTGCAATGGAAAGATAGAAGGTTGAAAGAGGGGTCATATTAAATTTCTCATCGTGGACGGAATAGGGAAAATATAGGTTTTGATTAAAGTCAAACAACGAAAGCCAATTTGATAGCCTTTGACGAGTAAACTTTTAATAAGAAAGTCAAGTGAGGTCTTATTATTATATTGTTCCTCAATAAAAAATCTAGAATACATTTTAGTGCAATAAAATATAGTCATCGTTGCAACGATCCATTGGCAATTATAAAATTGCCAAGCACTCAAAAGTGCTTGGGTAAAAAAAATATGAAGGGTTCGGATGCAGTTATTTCCAACAATGGCCCAACGTTTGAATCCGTTTACTCAAACAATTGATTGAAACTAGAATCATGCGATAAGTGTATATGGATCCATAGCGTCCTCCTCGTTGTGATATTTAGCAGCAGGGGAAAGACACCCTCGTAGTAGGAATGGCATCCCGTTGAGGCAGTGTCAGAAGAAACACCATCCGTATTACTAGTCCTTGGTTCAACGCCCTTCTCTTTATGCTCACCTCGTGTTGGTAGCCATTGGGTGTCTTTTATAGGTTGATGCACTCTCTTAATATGCCACGCTACGTACACGTATTTTAAGTCACTGATGGTAGCTGCTTTTACATAAACACAACATTTAACATGATAAAAGATTTTGTTTAATCAACTCTAATTAGGTTAAAATTGTATTTATTTTAGCTACTAGCTCTGAATATATTATTCGAGTTCTCATCATATGAAACGTGGAGAACATAAGAAGTTAGACTTCTCAAAGTGATATTATTCCCCCTTTTCACCATCTAACTATATATGTTAGTCTATATATCTTATGTACTGTACTGTACCTATATAAAAAATTGTCGTGGCAAAGTTTATTGAGAATATTGTCATTTGTGAACATTTAATATCAAGATAGATATTTAAATCGTGTTTTCCCATGAACTAAATAAAATGGGGTTTATTAATATATATGTCAGTCTATATGTAGGTGTGTAACCGTAGCTACAGCTGGAACAGTTTAGTTGATTTCAATAAAACCTTGATATTTGATATTATATGATCACACCTCGAGACGAAATTATATATTTAGCTCAACCCACATCGTTAGATACATATTTTAAGGTGTCGCTAGCACAATAGACCATAGTTCCAATGATGGAGAGAGTTGGGTTCGGATCCCTGTTAGATGTAGGGCATATTTAGGGTGTTTTATTATAAAATGGCCTTCTACTCTCACTTCGCTTAAATGCGGGTACACTTTCTGTAAATAATATCGTCTTAATCCCTTATACACTTTAGCGTAGCTAGTAATTGTGTGTATAGCCAAAATGGGTATTAGAAGGTGGGACTAAAAGATGAGCTCGAACATGATTGAAGGCAGTTTATTAAAAACTATTTTATATATTATTATTATTATTATTATTATTATTAGCACCGCGTCTTACTACCCGTTCGGGTTGTACGCACTTACGCTAATGTGTAATGGTAGGGTGACTGTGAGATGAAATGAAGGACCTACAGTTTAACGTGGAATCCAAACCACGGTGGAGGCCTGGCATTCCTCACATTCACAAAATGTCTTGTCAGAGGTGAAGGAAGGGTTTGGTAATCAGATAAATCTTTGCTGGGACCGAGGATTGAACCCCGGCCGCCAGCACAGAAGTCTGACATGTTACCCCTGGACCGCCAGGTCGACTTATTTTATATAAATGTATGTTAAAAATACTCAATGAATTAATCTAGATTCGATACCTAAAGCTTGTAAATGGTATTGTATACATCACTTTAGGGTAACATCTATTTAAAGACCAAATAATAAACTATTCCTAATTTGTAAAATGAGGTTCCAAACATTATAAGAAGGTGTCTCCTGTTGCGTCTGGCCACCAATTTAGGCGTGCTACACGATTAGTCCACTTTTTTCCGAGCATTAATTTAATAATCAGTTTTTAAAGATAGAAAAGGGGATTTTCATAGAGGCTTTTGTCTTGACAATTGCCACTACGGGAAAAACTCCATCACACCAATCATTCGGATTATTCTATCTGACCACTACCTTAAGTTTAAATTCCGGCAAATTATCAAGATTTTCTTTGTAATGAGCATCAACAAAGTAAAAGGACATCCTGAAAGTGGTAGGCGTGGATCTCCACGGTGAATGTTTCTTCCACAGACAAGTATAAATGTAGCTTTCTCCCAGTGGCGTAGCTAGAATTTGTGCCCCGCAGGGTGGTTCCTTAGTTTGCCACTCCTCTCAACGCATAAAATACTTCGACTAAATATCAAAAAGACACAGAAGTGATCTAAATAAGACAAATTGTTTATTTATGATGTGAAAATTTAAATTTCAATACAGTACATTGTTGTTTTTCTGATCTTTATGTTAGCAAAATTCTCGATGGTATTGTTGAAGTTTATTTATTTGGTCAGTTACTGATTTATTAACATTATGGCAAGATTTCTTAACCGAAAGGTACTCATTGTAAATCTTAAGTAATTCTTAATCAATTTAATTGAGAGAAACACAATTCACATATAAAAATACCTAGAGCAACTGTGAGGAAAATTTATAGTAGTATTACAATATTTGTAACAGAGTTCTCAAGACTGTATTTTGAGAAAACTGCAAAAGTTAAATGGAACCTTCCTTCCGCGTATTTGTTTTTTCTTGCGTAGTGGCAACAGCAACACAATTATGAACTATTATTCTATCCAAGAGGAACTATTCCTTATTAATGTCATCGTTACAATTATTTAGTTGACACTCTTATAAAATCAAAAGTTTCAATGGAGTGAGCAAGGACAATTTCTCAGTAAGAACATGAAACTGTTGAAATATGAGTTAAATTTCTTGAATAATTCTGAAGAAAATATTTCATTCCTTTACCAAGTTTTGTATGACAACTCAGAATCTCGCGATTCTTCACCAGCCATCAGTTTTTTTTCTACATTTACGTTGACGCTCCAAGACTATTCCAAGATCATAGACAATTTATTTGGCATAGGCTATTGAATGAATAGGTAGTTAATCACTAGTTTCAGCTAAAAATTCTTTAAAATCCTCAAATTTTATATCACATTGTTGTATTTTAAATCAATTTGTTTGGAGGTAAGCCTGTGTGTTGTTAATCTCTAGAAGAATGGATTCCCACAGGCCAAGAAATCAGAGAAAGGGAACCGCTCATAACGCACCAATCAGCAAGCCAGAATCTGATCTGGTAAATATATTTTCTTAATCACAAAATAACTGTTTTAAATAGCTCAAGATTCTCAAATATTTTGCTTACCGCACTCACAGCTTATACCTTTGCTTTCCTTCGAGTTCCTAGCATGCACTTGACAATTTGACCAGTGTCTTATGTCATAATATCTCAGCAATGGGTCAAGGAAAGAAAAAACATGAACAAACGCTCCAGAGTTACCAAATAGGTAACATAAATCACAGCAAAAGAAGTTGCTTGAACACCTGCCAAATTAAGCGTGTGATTTATATATGCAGTGAATTCAACTTTTCTCAAGTTTCTTGATACATCTTTGAAGACCAGTATGTTTTGTTGACCAACCATTACAGCAGCATTACCATATTATTGTCCTCTGCTATTTTGAATATCAATTCGATCCTTTCCTAATATTTTCATTATCATGTCTGAAATATTCCATATGGTTGTACCCTTTGTTTTAATGAACTCAACCTATTATTTCACTATCTTCACTTTATTTCCATAGATCATAGCGTAGAGAAAAACTAGGCTGATTAGATCCTTATGAGAAATTTCAGGAGTGCTGTCGAACACCATGGAAATTATTTGGCTTCTTTTACTTGCTCTACACCTTTTCCTCCTACTTTTTATCCCAAAATGTATATAAATTCCTTCTAAATAGTAGGCGCTATCTAGGATATAGCAAATATTTTCCCCAGTTTGATTCTTAGAATATGTCCACGTGGCACTGTATAAAATTTCCCCAACAAATGAATTAATTCTAAAAAAGTTCCTCCATTTCCAGTTGATTAAAATTCAGCATCAGTCTCACAATAATCTTCCCGTCATCAGTGGTTTAGTCTACTACTAGAGTAGCAACTTAGACTAAACGGCAAACAAATCAAGTAATAAGAAAATGTATTAAATGCATAACCCTTGTACTAAAAGTGATAAGTGTGTATTATATTAGATTGGATTAACTTGTTAAGTCAAATTAATAATATTATATATGTGTTGGTACGATATTAAGGATTTTTGGAAACTCATAGCCTAAACTGAATATATAGCTTGTTTGAACCAAAAGTAATATACAATTGATATACACTTACATACGGAAAACTCTTCTGATAACATTTAATTTTGTTCACAGCTTCGGCGAAAAGCACCCGGAGAGCAAAGCAAATTTTCGTTTAATTTTACATTTAGGCACTGTTTAGCATTTTAAATAAAATGTTAAATTTAATTTCCTTCTAAAAATAAATCTTAAGGTAATTTAGACTAGCATAAATTTAAAATATTGATTGTGCACCCACGACTATTTGAGAAATGAAATAACTTAGTAATACTGTTCAAAATACAAATCTTTTATTTAAAATGTATTATAATCAAACCAATAATTTACGAGCTATAAGTATATTTATATATATATACATTTATAAAGTACTTTGAAAGTGTCAATTGATAGTTATAATCTTTGCTGGACAAATATGTTAGTCTTTTCACACAGTCTCTAAAATTGTGTACTATTTCATTTACGATCTTTGGTGGATTATGGTGCTATATTTTCCAATCATGTTTAAAGCTGAAACTTTGCACATTGAAATAAATCACGGATCTGGATTTTAGATATTCTTTTACTTAAGAAATATAAATTTAATTCAAGTCACTCTCATTTTATTCACTCTTACGTAATAACTGACAGAAATATACTTTTTTTTTACAAAGCCCAACCCTCCATGCGTCTATTAATAATTGAGGCTAGGATTTTATTATGTTTGTTGATATCATAATCAACCGGTAGTAGAAAACCTTAAAGACTTATTAAATTTTATTTATCTCAATCATAATGAATACACATTCTATTTTAGATTCACTAGTCCACAATAATTGATTTATTGACAATAATAAGAATGAATACTAAGAGTTTTAAGAATCAAAAAGCATGAATGACTTGGCGTAGAGATATTATTGGGGCAAATGGAGTAGGCAAGGATAGGAAAGTGTAGGCAAGGCTAGGGAAGTGGGGAGAAGTTTAATGTGGATGGATTAAGTAAGAAGATTTTTATTTAGCTATATACAAAATGTCTCGCCTGCCCCGTATCAAAGGAACGGCGTGACTTTATAGCCTATTTATGATATGTTATAAATCACTATTGGTGTATTAGGAGTGTTTGGAGTCTCAAAGTGGAGCTTACCCTGAATTATACACTACAAGTGGATCATTGCAGGGATGGCTGCATATTATTGCCCTAAAATGTATTCGAAATATTTTATTGGGAAAAGATCTATTATTATGATAAGCCCTCACTCAACTTTCTGGTTAAAATTTAAGTCCTCAAAGGCTATCAACTTTACATATATATTTAGGTCTCGATGTTTAATTTGAATTAAAAAGATATTTTCCCCTTTTACACCTAGGTGAGATCTTTAAAAATACCCCTCTCCTAGCTCTCTATCTACTTGTTGCACAAAGCCACTTAAGAAAGAATTGAACTGCTGTTATTTTTAACAAAAAAATAAATATTTTATTTTCCAAAAAGACCAACATGAATCATGGTTTTCATGGTAAGGTACACAAATAATTATTGTACAGATGAGTCACTACCCACACAAAAGGAAAAGATGGGTAATTTGTTATGGAAATTGGGTTTTAGTCTTAGGCCACTATTTTTACCAGCATCCTGGACCTCTAACCATTAATATGAGTAATATTTGTCAAAATCGGTTAATCCATTTTCTCTTAAGTTCTTTTACTGGAAATGGACATCAAATTATGTTTACAATATTATAGAGGGAGTGATAAATTATGCTAGTGAAAATGAGAGTATGTTTTAGTGTGTAATTTTGTGTGTATGGGTGAGTGTAAGAATGAAAGTGTGAGTGGGAGTGGGAGAAAGTGAGTGTGAGGTGTGAGGTGTGAGAAAGTGAGTGTAAACGACTGAGAATAAGCAATTGAGAGAAATCGAGTGAGTGTGATCGAGTGAGTGTGATCGAGTGATAGTGAGAGTATGTTTATGTGTTAGAGAGAGAAATACTGGGAGAAGAGGGAAAGAGCGTGTGTGTGTGTGTGTGTGTGTGTGGGAGAGGTAAGAAGGTGAGAGAAAGAGTCTGTGCGCGAGAAAGTAAGAGATTGTGAGAGAAAGAAAGAAAATCTACGAGGGAGATTGCGTGATAAAGTGAGAGAGAGTGAGAGGGAGAGTGTAAAATTTTGGAAAGAAATTTTGTGAAAGAGAGATAAAATGTGAGGAGTGTGAGAAAGAAATAGATAGAGAAGATTAGGGAGGGAGGGATTAGTTTATAAAGAGAAAATGAGAGAGACAGAGAGTTAAAGAAATAAATTGATGGAATTATCTACCTTCTGCCCCCATAGATAGTGAATATGTTTTATAGGCAATAATCAAATTGTTGATATGAAGTTATGTACATATGTAAGGATGTTACAAAATAAAGATAAACTACAAACCCGATCAAATGGGAGTACATTCACCATCTGCCTCACTGAACGTGGACGTGCACACGTGCCGTGACATCTTCTCCCTACAACTCAATCCCACGGTCTTAATGGAAATACTGCCCAACGATCCACTTGTGATAGAAGTCTCCACCCATAAACAAAGTGAAACTGAAACTTGACCAGTCTAGTTTCCGGCTCAACCGTCTAGATGGTTCTTCGATATTCTTGTAGCTCCTAGAGTCACCGCTATCTAGCCTAAGCGCTGCTTGTCTCTCTCTTCCTCTCCATTTTCTTCCTCCCTCTTTCCCTCTCTCTGTGGGAATGTCTGACATTTGTGTGGATTATATATTGCGATGTATATTTTTCATAAGCACTCATTGTATCACTGGCTTACTAGGTGAGAGCAGATTAAGCTTGGACTTAATTATATTCTTCAAGATTCTCTTTTGGTTATATTATGGGGAACCATTCAAAATTATTATTTTCAGACTTATTAATTTAAATTTCTACTACTGGATGGGTTTGATGTTATCATCGTGGTTAATTTGTAACCGCGTATCTATTAGTATGTTTCATATTAAGGGGAACCTAACCATTTTCCTATGAAAAGTAACTTCTGTTTCGCCACTTTGCGGTTTGCGTCTATTTGAGCTCTTGCCGACAGTCTGATTAGCAGTTGAAGTTTGTTGGGAATATTTTTAGTATCTTTTACTTAGACAGTTTAAATTAAGATGTGGTTATGTGGGTACTAAGAACTTTAACTGTCAGGTATGTGCTTTATCTTTAACTCTTTCGAACTTATGCTATGTTGTGGTAGTAAAACTAAATAGGCTTGGCGTGATTAAATTATTCCCTGATTGTTTAGTCTTACATTTAATCATGTGAGACTCTAACTATAAGTGAGATGCAAATCAAAATTACTGCTTTGTAGAATAATGTTAGAGTGGACCAGAAGCAAGTTTTCGAACTTTAGAATAGCGCTTTGTATCTTCGAGATCACTGAATTACATTAGATTGCTATGGGAACGCAGAATAATTTAGTTCCATAGATTAATTGCTTATTAATTAATGTATTTAAACACCGGTTTGGGCTGAGAACATCTCTTTTAAGTACTGCTCTAGTTAAACTTTGATGTATTTGGGCATTGTTTGGATTGTAAGCTACCAAGAATAGCATTTATTATGTACCTAAACTTCTTTTACGTAATAATATGTATTATTAGCGCATGTGTGTAAGGCGCTTAGTAAATGATGTTGATATTGCATCCGTTAAGGACTTTAACTGTACGGTCCTATATATATTAGCCGTTAGGCGGCAATTTATTATATTTGGAATTTGTTACTTATCTCAAAAGACATTATGATAGTATAAATTATTGTCACCCGACGACTATATATAATTAATAGAGTTTAATTCCTATTTTTACCTTTGAGTCGTAGCTTGTTGATGATCCTTGATGAAAGTTATGGTTGTCTCTCACTTTACAATTCGTTGGACCTTGTTTACGTTTCATCTTTCTTAATGAACAGTGGTTTTGGCATTATTGTGCGTACATCTTAGCTAAACTAATAAATATTAATCATTATATAGGACCGGTATTTGTTCAAACAAATTGATTTAGTCCACATAAATGTAATAAGTATTTGTTAGTACCCTTGAAGCAAATTGAATAATAAATGTTTCTGGCGTTCTAATACATTAGTAACAAATTGTTTTAGACCAGACCATATTTAATATTTATTTTATTTATTAGAATAACTTTTTTTTCTCCCGCATTTTAGTTAGCAAAATTTTTCTGGTGAGTTCAGGTTTGTAATTGCCTCAACCAGACACATTTTACGTATAATTTATTCACATGGATCCTCACTGAACTTTATGTGACTTTATTCCAATGCTTTACTGTTTTGAAAAAGAAATATGTACTCTTTACATATGTTTATTTTTGCATAAGTAAAGGCGAAGGGTTGCACTCATCTACCACCTTTCCCTTGGGTAAATACTTTACACTATTAAGATTGTTTGTCGAATCTAGATTATTGTACTTAACTGTCAAATGTTGTCGACGGCTAGTAGATTCCATAGACCACACCCATGGTTGATCCGTTAGTGATTCCAGCATTGGGGTCACCTGTACTCCGAAGTTTGTCGAACCTTTGATGAACAATTCTTATCCAAATCCTTGCTGAATTTGGGCATGGGTTGATTACCGGAGGTCTCATCGGCCCCCTGGGATAGGTATAGGGACTACCAAATTAGTCTTAGCACCTCCATAGTCTTGTTTTGGAACGTAATGCTCCAACTGATGATATCTATATCAAATCGGCTTCCACCAATTTGGTGAGATGTCGTTGAATGGACCCAGTTCAAATTCTGGAACTGCACCGTTGTCGACAGGATCCAGTTCAAATTCAGAAACTGTATCGTTGTCTACTGGTCCCAGTTCAAATTCTGGAACTACACCGCTGATGACTGGCTGGTCGTGTCTTGTTTGCTTGAATTGGACTTTATTTGTAACGTATCGCGATGTTGCTTTTGTGTCACTTTATCTCTTGTTTTATCTCTGCTATTATTAGCTGGCTCTGCTACCATTGTATTTTCGTCCCACATAGGTCGTGGATAAGTTTCAGAAGCAACAATCAAATCATTGTTATGAAGTAATGTACATAGTTTATTGATAATATTACAAAACATAATAAGATCCCACGACGAGTGAGTGGGCGTGGCGGATGGTGACTGATTGACCAGTTACACAACCTAGGAGGTCCTTACTTTACGAGTCTCATGCGTAACTTAACTTTTGTTTGCCTCTAACAAACTCTCTCTGATCTATCACAAACCCTAGCGCTATAGTTGTCTGTGCCAGCCACCAAACGCACACGTCACATTGAGTCTGAGAGAGAGAGAGAGAGAGAGTTTTAGACATAGGGAGTGAGAATAAAGTAGAAAGTGTGAGATTCAGATAGAGTGAGAGTGATTTAAAGATAGTTTGAGGTGGAGTTTGAGATATAGAGCGTTTGAGAGAGAAAGAGCAAGCATTTGTGAGAGAAAATTCAAGAGTTATAACGTTTGAGAGAGTAAACAAGATTTTAAGACATAGAGCTAGAGTTTGAGAGACAGAAAGCGTTAGAAATAGACAGAGAGTCTGAATAAGATATACATTTAAAGAGAGTATAATAAAGGTAATGTGAGAAAAAATGTGTCATATAGTGTGTATGTGAACGTAGAGTGTGTGTAATAGAGAGATAAGGTGTGTGAGAAAGAGAAAAGATGTGAGAGAGAGAGAGAGAGAGACAACGAGATAATATCATATAAGAAATAGTTTACTAGAATGAATGTGCGTGTGTTTTAGTGTGTGAGGGAAGAGAGTGTGAGAGAGTGTGTGAGAGCGTGAGAGAGAGAGTGTCAGATAGAAAGAGAGAATTTGAAAATATAGATGTGGTACAAAAACATTACAGCACTTTAAATTTCTCAAAATTATCATCAACATGGAAACATAAATGAACCTACTGTGGTTGTAAGTTTGTGAAAATATAGATTGGGTACACAAAATATTAATTTTAGACATCATATCTTCAAAATGCAGTGATAAAATGATAGCATAGCTTAACTTATGTATTTGTATTGTGTTAAAATTTCTAAAATGAACACCAAAACTCATTGTTAAAAGAATTAACACAGAAACTCGTAATTAGATAGACAAATGATAATTTTAAACATTATTCAATATCATTTTATCGTTTTCGAGTTTATAATACATACCAATACATATTTAAACATTATTTTATCATGCGCGAAACAAAACATAGAAAATATTTTCACAAACTTAACATCTTAACCTTTTAATTTTCAAATTATGTTCGATTAAAATGTGAATTAATGATGGCAAAATTCTAATAAATATGTAAATAATTCCACAGTTTTGGCATCTCAATTAAGTTGTGTAATTACCAGCATCAAAGAGAGATATTCTCCCAAAGAGAAAATTGTGATGTGCGCGGATCAACTAATAAGGATTGAGTTATAATTTTTTAGACAAAGAGATATTTTTTTAGAGATTTACAGCCAATCATAAAATAACGGCTTCATTGTGATTAAAGAAAGAATGAAAAACTGATAATTATCTGTGAAAATCTCATTTTTGTAGAAAATTACTATTTTTACCGACATTCTGGATTACTAACTGTTAAAATGCGTGGTCGTTTGTCAAAATCCATTAATTCATTTCCTCGTAATTTCTACTACCGTAAACGGACTTATTAAATGATATATTAGAAGGTGATTTTATCTTATAAACTATACCATAGAGGTACCATTAAAGGTAAACTTACTACCCTTTATGTAAATGGTATATGTTCGACTGAAAGGAGTTCCTGTTTGGATTAAATAAACAAGTTTTTTTAGTAAAAAATGGCTGTGGGATTCAATTAAATAATTGTTCAAATTAAATATGTGGGGTGTAACCAATAGGGGTTCTAGATCGAATAAAATAAATACATGTTCTACTAAAACAAGTGTGTTTTAATCAAATAGACGTGTTTAACTAAAAATTGTAGCTATTCAACTCAAAGGAGGAGGTGTTCCCCAATACTATTTATTCATATCGTTGGTCAGTGTATCACTGTACATTGTATTGTATTAACCGGTGGACTTTTCTCACACATTAATTGTTATGCACCTAACGATACTATCAGTCTACGTTACTTACCATCAAGGTCACCACATATTAAAAAATACTTGTCATTAAGAAATTAATTATCGAGTGATATACGATTTTTGATTTAAGTATGTAGTTCTATGGTTTGAAAATTAGTACAATAAATCGATTATTCTGAATTTGGTTTTTATGAATATGTGTGATTTTTAAATATATTTTACCAAACAAACCATGAATAGCAAAATTTAATATAATAGTCACAAATATTAATATTTTTAAACATTTATTTAAAATCTAAGAGCTAAGAACTATATCTAGGATGATAAGAAGTATACATTGCAAAGTCACTTCAATAATATGAAATAACAAACTTTTAAATAATCCACATCAATGATTATGATTGGCTACTTTCAAAGCAAAAAGATGTATAGTAAGAGAAAATTAAAAAATGTATAGATTATAAAATATCTTTGTATTTTATATATTATTTATTTTTATATTAGCTCCGTAACTGAGGTTTTCGTCATTTATTTTTGAACCAAAATTTGAGGTTGATGAATATCCAAATTGTACTCAAGTACCCAAGTTTTGTAAGTTTCTAATAATCTAAGAATGCTTCATTTAATAATATTGGTCATTTGGTGTCCTTAGAGTATAGTGTATGTCTCAACAGCCTATTCGAATTGTCACTTGAAGGAGATTAAAGAACGTTTCTACAACCCCCCAATTGAAGAATATGAAATTATTAAATACTTGACTACTGTCGATGAAGTCATCATGGAGGTTATCAAGCCTAAGTAAGTCAAACATTCAATTAATTACGGTTTATTGTAGTTTGGATCCTAAATAGAAACGTAATATTATTTTAACTTGGTGACATCTACGATTTGTCTACCTCGTTAATATATAGGTATCTAGTCTAAAAAATTTCTTGAAATTCAAATTCATTTCGTATATATATGAATATATATAAATGAGTGCCTGAAGTAATGGGCAAGGGGGGCACTTGTCCCTTCTGTAATTATTTTTTGTTTGACAAGAATGTATTAATATATATTTACAAACTTCCTCTGAGCTTAATTTCACACATACTAGTTTAAATATGTTCAGGTTAATAGTTGAGCCTAACAAATGCTTAAAATTTTAAAATAAGACGAGCTAGTCTCAAGTAGTTATAGTATGAATACTAAAACATGATAGAATTTAAATATCTTACAAGTATTGTTTAAGTTAAATTAAATATTTAATATAAAAGAGATTCAAGCAGGAACATAAAATTAGTTATATTGCAATTAACGGAAACTAACTACTGATTAGTGATAATATTATCTTTCTATATATGGTGTCAACTAATTTTTAAGTCTGTCTACGAGAGGTTTATTAATAAAATACTGTAATTCCTAATCTAACTAAACTTTACGTTAATACACTCATGGAATTATAGGTTTTGTTAGATTAGGTTAGCTGGCAACAAAAAGGTACTGTTCTGTCTCTTAGGTCTCGTAAGAATAAACAGAAGAAGTGTGAGGGAACAAAAATTACATTATGCAATCCATTATTGGGAAGTATTTTAGGAATGTTTGGTAGTAGTTTCACCTGATTTTATTTTTCACCAATCATAACAATTTCGTTTATTGAGCTGCGAAACCTGGAAATTAGCCATAGTCACATACTTTGACATAAAAACAACCTATTCAAAGTTTGACCTTGTAAATTAGTGTATTCATCAAGAACTTCAATTTATTTGTTAGCTGCCTTTATCTTAAAATAAAGGTGATGTCGGTGTCTACAAGTATCAAATCGACTCTGGGTGTCAAAAATGGATAATTTTAGGGGGAAACATTAAACATTTCCATGGGCTTGATTTGTAACCAATTTTTTCATTTCTATGTGAGTTTTATTACATAGGTCCTGTTTAGGATTAAAGTTACTAAGGAATGTTACTAAATTGGAACGATATCAGTGTTCAAATGTGGCCCAACATGATACCCATTTGTTTACCCTCTCTGTTGTATTTCTATCCTCTTTATGTGGTAGCCAAACAATCTAATTACAAGGTGCTTGGAGAGGATAGTGGAGTGTGAATAGCTTTATTGAAAGGAAGGTGATACATATAGAAGAGCCTGGACTAGTTTTCTTTGATCCCATTATTTTAAAAATAGAGATATCCTGACTAACCTTGACAACTATACATTAAATAAAATACATGGTCAGTGTTAAGAGAGAAACTCACCAATATGACCTCAAGCTAGTGAGGTGAGTGGATTGGTGTGTCTGGGAATGGAACATTATATACTGTGAGTGGACTAGCTTGACCTAGAGTGGGTCAGCATGTACCGTGAGTTGACCAGCGGGACCGGGTGTGGGATATCGTATCTAGTGAGTGGAACAGCGTGTTGGGGAGTGGGCCAGTGGGTCTAGTGAGTTAAATAACGTGTTTGGGGTGGATAAGTATGTCCAGTAAATAGATCAACGTGTCCTAGAATGGGCCAGCTTGTCCAATTAATGGATTATTGTATTTGGGTGGGTAAACTATTGGGTCTGGGAGTGGGCTAGAGTGTCCAGAGGTTGGTTCAGTATCCGGTAAGTAAGCTATCATGTTATACTTTCATGTAATAGGGATCAACCTGGTGGGTCATGCTTGGGAACTAGTGGGGGATTCGCATAATTAACATAGGTGACGTTAACAATGACTGTTAGTTTGTGAATTGTGTTGACAGTTAATATTATTAGTGACTGATTTAAATATTTGAGTAGTTACTACGTATTTTTAGATATTAGGTATTTAATCATATTTTAAGTGTGTGTTTATCTTATTAATTAACTCAGTGATTTTTATTGTTGCTTAACCAGTATATGAGTTTGTTTAGTGTTAATAATACATAGTTTTAAATTATTAACATACCCCAATATTACAAAAAGAACTCTAGTTTTACACGATTACATGTGGATAGCCCATGACCACCCTGCTCACCCAATACATTGATGTCAGAAGTTGAATATTGTTGATGTTTTGTTAATTCTATAATATTAAGAAAAATGGGTGTGGATATTCAAGATTTGGAAGCTATCATCAAACACTTGGAGGAACAAATCACTTAACTGAATAACCAGATGGTCGAATAAACCGCATCATTGAACCAAAGATGTAATAATTGGAAAGAATGTTTGCTAAACAGATGCCATCATTGAACAGCATGAAAGAATAATTAGACGCAACCATGTAATCAGTAGGGAGCAAATGTGTATCCTTGAAATAGAAAGTGGTCCTGATGGTGATAGCATCAGTAGAAATGATAGTACGGTCAGATAGTGTAGACATGATACAGTATGCAGCGGAGCTAGACATGACCGGAAATGAAACCATGATTCAAAAATTCATGAAGTTTTCTATTGATGATTTTGAACAATATCCGACATAGTCACTTGATGTCAGTCAATCTTCGGTTAGAATCCTTTTGGGATATGTGTGTTTGTCTGCACTTGACGCTTTGGAGAGTGATCGGATTTCTTTAGATGGTTCTCAAGAGATTTGGCGTACTTACTTTCTATTTATTGTTGTCGAAGAAATATCAAAACAAAAAAGACTAAGTTTTATTGTCATGAACAAAAATTACATTATGCAATCCATTATTGGGAAGTATTTTAGGAATGTTTGGTAGTAGTTTCACCTGATTTTATTTTTCACCAATCATAACAATTTCGTTTATTGAGCTGCGAAACCTGGAAATTAGCCATAGTCACATACTTTGACATAAAAACAACCTATTCAAAGTTTGACCTTGTAAATTAGTGTATTCATCAAGAACTTCAATTTATTTGTTAGCTGCCTTTATCTTAAAATAAAGGTGATGTCGGTGTCTACAAGTATCAAATCGACTCTGGGTGTCAAAAATGGATAATTTTAGGGGGAAACATTAAACATTTCCATGGGCTTGATTTGTAACCAATTTTTTCATTTCTATGTGAGTTTTATTACATAGGTCCTGTTTAGGATTAAAGTTACTAAGGAATGTTACTAAATTGGAACGATATCAGTGTTCAAATGTGGCCCAACATGATACCCATTTGTTTACCCTCTCTGTTGTATTTCTATCCTCTTTATGTGGTAGCCAAACAATCTAATTACAAGGTGCTTGGAGAGGATAGTGGAGTGTGAATAGCTTTATTGAAAGGAAGGTGATACATATAGAAGAGCCTGGACTAGTTTTCTTTGATCCCATTATTTTAAAAATAGAGATATCCTGACTAACCTTGACAACTATACATTAAATAAAATACATGGTCAGTGTTAAGAGAGAAACTCACCAATATGACCTCAAGCTAGTGAGGTGAGTGGATTGGTGTGTCTGGGAATGGAACATTATATACTGTGAGTGGACTAGCTTGACCTAGAGTGGGTCAGCATGTACCGTGAGTTGACCAGCGGGACCGGGTGTGGGATATCGTATCTAGTGAGTGGAACAGCGTGTTGGGGAGTGGGCCAGTGGGTCTAGTGAGTTAAATAACGTGTTTGGGGTGGATAAGTATGTCCAGTAAATAGATCAACGTGTCCTAGAATGGGCCAGCTTGTCCAATTAATGGATTATTGTATTTGGGTGGGTAAACTATTGGGTCTGGGAGTGGGCTAGAGTGTCCAGAGGTTGGTTCAGTATCCGGTAAGTAAGCTATCATGTTATACTTTCATGTAATAGGGATCAACCTGGTGGGTCATGCTTGGGAACTAGTGGGGGATTCGCATAATTAACATAGGTGACGTTAACAATGACTGTTAGTTTGTGAATTGTGTTGACAGTTAATATTATTAGTGACTGATTTAAATATTTGAGTAGTTACTACGTATTTTTAGATATTAGGTATTTAATCATATTTTAAGTGTGTGTTTATCTTATTAATTAACTCAGTGATTTTTATTGTTGCTTAACCAGTATATGAGTTTGTTTAGTGTTAATAATACATAGTTTTAAATTATTAACATACCCCAATATTACAAAAAGAACTCTAGTTTTACACGATTACATGTGGATAGCCCATGACCACCCTGCTCACCCAATACATTGATGTCAGAAGTTGAATATTGTTGATGTTTTGTTAATTCTATAATATTAAGAAAAATGGGTGTGGATATTCAAGATTTGGAAGCTATCATCAAACACTTGGAGGAACAAATCACTTAACTGAATAACCAGATGGTCGAATAAACCGCATCATTGAACCAAAGATGTAATAATTGGAAAGAATGTTTGCTAAACAGATGCCATCATTGAACAGCATGAAAGAATAATTAGACGCAACCATGTAATCAGTAGGGAGCAAATGTGTATCCTTGAAATAGAAAGTGGTCCTGATGGTGATAGCATCAGTAGAAATGATAGTACGGTCAGATAGTGTAGACATGATACAGTATGCAGCGGAGCTAGACATGACCGGAAATGAAACCATGATTCAAAAATTCATGAAGTTTTCTATTGATGATTTTGAACAATATCCGACATAGTCACTTGATGTCAGTCAATCTTCGGTTAGAATCCTTTTGGGATATGTGTGTTTGTCTGCACTTGACGCTTTGGAGAGTGATCGGATTTCTTTAGATGGTTCTCAAGAGATTTGGCGTACTTACTTTCTATTTATTGTTGTCGAAGAAATATCAAAACAAAAAAGACTAAGTTTTATTGTCAGTTCTTCTTGGCCAACGTCTGAGTGACACATGTGTTGATTTTGATCATAGACAAAGGTACTAGAAAGTGCAGAAAAATGAAATTAATTTACTAGTGAAGACAGTCTAATAAGGCATTTGTTTGTCGTAGGAGGTCCCTAACCACATCTGTGGATTTATTAAATATCTTGTGGAAGAATAAAGTAAATGTCTTCGTTTGAAAGTTGTGTAAGTTGATAAAGCGGAGAAAATAATGGACTTTGAGACATTTAATAAGTGGATATATTTTGAGATGATCAAACAAAAGAATACTTTATATGTAACATAAAATTAAATTAGATTGTGCTTAGTATTGGAAGGTTATACGAATATAATAAGATTAATGAGGATTTACACTTATTTGTTTGTGAAGTCATGATTTCTCGGAAATATCAAAGGTTAACGACGAGAACTGCAATGGTGGCTATTAAAGAAGAACACCGGGATCATATTTTAAATGGCGTAAAGTCAAACCATTAAAATTTACAAGACGGTCTAATAGTTGTGACTTAAATATTCTGGTCAGAGAGTAGCAAAACAGTCCATAGTTTGGAATTTTCAATTACTTTTTTTCAAGTTTCCCAAGAATATGACAAGCCCGGAGATAAATTAAATTTGAATGGTACGAAGAGACTTAATGAGGGGATAACGAGATCAGTGTCCATCTCTTAAGGATGACTCACTTGCTTTGTTTTGGTCTCTTTGTTTTCTCTCTATCATTCCCTCCTTGTTTATCATGAAACAAGCCAACTTATCTGTAAGGGAGCTTATCGGGGGTAGAGGGAGAACTTAATTTAAACATAAAACATAACTCGGACGAGTCATACCACTACATTTTTCAATGCTAAAATTGAAATATTATGTTGAAAGATCACAGAAGCATGAAATATTTATGAATTATGAAGGCACATTTAACATGAAAACTGCCCGAAAAAATTTCATTTATTTATTTTTAAATTTGTTTATACTGTTTTAAAACAAATGTTAGATGTCTTAAGAAGCTTTCTAAACTTTATGTACATTTCAAACAAGTCTTGACCATTTATATTTTATGGTATTGATGACAGCTTTGTGTTATTGATATTAAATGTAAATTGTACTGTTGTTTCAATACATAGGAACTTATCATTCGGGTCAATTTGTTTTATTATGGCATTTGTGTTATTAATTATATTTACTGTCAAACATCCTATATTTAAACAATATATATGTCTTCAAGGAGCTGAATATTGGCGTTATAGGCAATACAACTGTTATATATACACTATGGAGTGGCTAAAGCAAGGACTACCATACAAGCATCAGCTGATATGACATAATGAAAAAATTAGACCCAACGAATTATACGGCAATAAGTTCAGAGATTCAATTTCAAACTTCGGTCCTCAACTGCATGCAAGCAGGCTTATAACTAAACATATAGTAGACGGCCTCTATGTACATGTGAATTGATTGTCTTATACATGCAGCAAGATTTATCCAAGGACCTTACAAAGAGATACGTCAAATGGTATGACGGATATTACAAATACTGGTTACGGAATACAAAAGATAGAGGGTGCTCGGCCACGATCCGTTATTGAGTGTTGGGGATAAAATCCATCCGGTTGAATGTGTTAGATTCCCAAATAAATGTATTGCTGTGCAGTCTCACCAAAGCCATTAAGAGCCCGTTTCAGAGAGATGTATTTGCTTGTTGCATGACCCACTTTCTTAGCCTATACACCCTCGTAAATACATCACAGGAACAAGGTAATTGTTTTATTTTTTAAGGGAAGGATGTAAAATTAGACCTGTTCTAACTTTTTTTGCTTTTTACTTACTTTATTTTGTATCATTTGTGAAAATATGATAAAATTGACTATTTTTGACACAGCCTAAAAATTGTAATAACGCAGCATTTTGACATTTTAAAAAAGGAGTTCTGACTTTAAATATAAGGAGGTCAAACTTTTAAATTATTTAAGACCAATTTACTAAAAAAATATTTATAATCCAAAGCTTATTTATCGAGTAATTTATTATCTACTTAGAGGCTGTAACGCTAATAAAATCTCGCCCCTTGTTACTAGGGCTATCTCTTGACGGAGCACTAAACTTTATAGGGGTGTAGCCAAGAGTTGGTTAGGTCACTCCCCTCTGTTACCTCGCTCCGGATGACATACAAGATATTCCCACACAAGTCATCACTAAACAAAACAAGTCCAAACCAAAGGGTGTTTAATTCATTCACGAATTTTGTACTTTTCAATAAGCCAGATATTAATTATTGTTTATAATGTATTTTACAGACAAAAGTTGACGTAAAACTGTACTACCATTCTTATATATAAAGTATGGGTGCTAAGTATAGAAAAAAATAAATTAAGGATCGATACCCACTTCATTGGTCGAACGGTCTAAGGCGTCATTCTCTTGTTGGATTGGCCTGCTACTAACGGAGAAATAGGGGTTCGAATCTTAGTCGTGTCTATTGAGGGTGGATTTAGCTAATTTCTTTCCCACTCTCCCTCCACGAGATTGCGGGTAGACTACCTATAAAATTATTCCTTTCTCATCCCTACACCATTGTAGTAGCTATCATCTAATCGTATAACCTGAACAGGTAGTAACACACGTTGATAAAAACAATTGGAATTTAAATAACCATACTTTAAAATATTACACCTTGTGAATCCCTAATGATGCATGAGCCCATTTACATAAGGGGGGTGATTAGTTCAAATAATCGGTCATAATTTGCGTGCACAAACCTTAACGATTTAGTAGTCTGGTCACAGTTAGACATATTATAAATTGTGTTTTTGTAATAATCTGAGTGTGCCGTGTATCTGATATTAGAACTTACTTGTGTGCCAGTTCTTTGCACGGCGAATCTTTAAGAAGCTTTATTTTTAATTATAGTATAAAATTAACCAAAGTTAAAAGTATCCAAAAGCTTAAATAATTTTATATATATATTCTCTATTGGTTTAAATGATGTGACTAAATGTGAAAAATAGGCAGACTGACTAAATCATTATGTAAAAATAGGGATTTATTGTAATCCAAAACCTTTGCATAAAATCGATCGTAATAGAAGTATTACTGTGCAATATATATTATTACTAAAAAAATTGTAAAAATAATATCAAAGATAAAAATATCCTAGAATGAAAAAATGGCCTTTCCTAGATTCATATTGGTCCCTGTAACTACCGGCCATATCTCGATATTCTAATACACAAAGGTTTTTATTTCTAATTGTTTGTGAAATCCTATATGCCTTAGATTATGGAACCAATTTTCAGTATTTTCTGATCATCTAGAGTGGTCTTTTAAACTACTTTCAAATCTATCATTTTACTACGACCCAAAAACTGTTTTTTTTCTAGACGGTTGGAAATTTAAAAACACCACCCCCTCTCCAAACCCAATTCTCTGACCCTTGTTTTGAAATTTAAAAATTTCAGACGTTTCTGGTTATTTATGCCTTTAAGTAAATATCTCACTTTTATACCATAAAGGGAATGTTATATTATATTAGCTTTGAAATTTTCAGAGATGACATCCATCTTCCCATTTTCCAAAATTTAATTTTCAAATATAGTTTGTTTTCATAATGTTTGAGATTTAGATTATAGCAGGATGACAAATTTAAGTCTATGACTATATAAGAAATAATTTTTAATATATATTTTGGAAATCCCCTCCATATATTTCAATAAACCATAATTAGAAAATGTAAATATTTACTAACTAATTGGGTATTTGACACTACATTTCTGACAATTCTTTACAATCGTGTCTAAAAGCTTGTTTTCCTGTTTACACCTAATTTCCTATTTCCCAGAGTTCCATTTTAAAATTTAAAGTTATCAGATTTTATGGTACAGTAAAGTTTTATTTCTGCTGAATATTGTTATATACCACACTGGTAAGTAGGTGTTTGAATTAGTTTTGAAATTGTGTAATACAACCTCCCTCATTTCGCTCACTCCGACTCTGAAATTTAAGTATTTAGAACTTATTAGAATATCTGGAGTAGTACTTCTACATGTTTATTCAAATTTTATTGTTCTACCTCACTTAAAGCGATTTGTATAATTATAGCCCCCGCACCCCGGAGAAATATTATTAGATTTATTGTATATAAACTTTTCTGGCATGGGGTGAAAAAGAGCAAAAAAAAAATTTTTTTAAATGTAAAAAGATATAGCTTATCAATTTGTTTTTAAAATAAGGTTAAAGAAGACAAATAAAACGGGTACAAGTTGTAAAACAGTTTAATAGGTTAAAAGTGTAGAAAGGGAAATAAACCAAATAAGAACAAATGGGAAAAGATGATTTTATGTTAGGGAAGAAATATTAAATTTGTAGAAAGAACAAAAGGGGCAGAAAGAGTATAAAGGGTAAAAAGTATATCTAATAAAAAATATTAGAATTTTAGACCCCTTTATCCAATTTACCCCTTTCCTTCCGTTTACGTTTTTTGCACTAAATATGATTTTTGACTTTTAAGTCCTTTCTAACATTTGTACACTTTTGAAATATTTTGGCATTTTTACACTTTTTGTCATATTGGCTCTTTTACCGCTTTATTTATTTAACTTTTTTTGCCCTATCGGGAAATTTTCCTTTTACCCTTTTTGCTCTTTTGATCCTTTTCGCCTTTATTACTTTTGTCCCTCTTGTCCTATATAACTTTTTTCTTAGAAATTTTTGCCCTTTTTGTTCTCTATATCTTTTTTGAGAATTTGCCCTTTTTCCCGTATTGCCTCTTTTTACGTCTTTAGCTTTTATAGCCTATTTGATATTATATACTTTTCTCTTTTTTTCTCTATTGACACTTTCTCGTTTATATTCCTTTTACGACTTTTGCCCTTTTTGCCCTATTTACATTTAAATATTTTTTTAAATTTTCTATTCCCCCCCCCCTTATATTCCATTTAACTCTTTTATTCCTATTTATATTTTAACCTTATTTACTTACCCTTTTTCGATCATATTAACTTTCTACCATTTTGCACTTATTACACCTTTTTACATAAAGATCCTAGTTTTTAAATCATTAAGTCAACATCCAAAATGTTAAATATATCGAAGCATCAACTTAACCAGGTGGTCCTGAATAATTCTAGTTTATTCTTGGCCTAAATCAGTTTACAAAAAGTTCATTCACAAGCAATACTTGTGACAGGAGTCACGCTAAAGCCTTTGGTAACTTTGATAAATTGTGAAAATCCATCTTCCACACAAATAAACTGAAACCAGTCCTGAAAGTACAAGGTTTTGTTGTTGTCACATTACACATTATATAATTTTGAATTGTCCATTAAGTGCAGCACATCTATTTAATGAGAGGGGTTTTGAGGGAAAATAAACCAAACTTTATTATTAATAATTACAAATCTTGTTTTATATGTGATTACTTTAGAGATGTCATTTATTCGCTAGGCAGTTTTAAAATAGTAGTACTCTAGTTCAATAGTAGTTCTAAATATTTTAATTTTAATTTTATAATATGCCATTATAAATGACATATTTCATTCGGTTTAAAAAAATTGAGGTATTTTTCCTGTCTAAGAAATCTTTTAGAAGATATAAAGGTTTTTATGTGTATTGATTTCGAAGCTAAGAAGATTTGGGCACTAACTATGACTTTGGGATTTTGAAACTTCACCCACACCGATTAATATTTAGGTTATTCGAATACAAACATTGTGGAGATAATTGCTATTGGGGACCATCGAATGATCAATCCTAGAAACCATTTTCTATCCTTTGACAATGGCAAGCTTTGAAGAGATTTTCGAGAGACATTCTCTCTTTAACTTATTTTATATTGCCATCTATAAACTTTACTAAGTCACGTTAAAGTTTAGTTATGACCATAGAAATAAACCTCATCATTGGACATACGGACTAAACTAAAATATAGTATAATATTGTTTTGTTGTGACCAGTGGCGTAACAAAGTAGGACATACGGACTAAACTAAAAGATAGTATAATATTGTTTTGTTGTGACCAGTGGCGTAACAAAGTAGTGGAGTAAAGTGTAATATCGGTAAAGGGGTGTCCTAGATGTGTCATTCTATAAACAAAAAAATAGATTTAAATAAATAAAAATAATTTGATGATATATTTATACTAATTTTTACTAAAAAAATTATTGAAACCTTAATGTTACTAATTATTATATTATGATTGTAAATTATTCAATGTATTTCGTTAGGTTAGGAGTACACAGCTTTAGCTAAATTCTGTTATGGTTAACGAACTTTTACTCCAGTTTCTTTATATACCTGCGTTTTTACCATATTGATTTTGCAGCCCTATTTTTATTTAAGCTCTTAGACTGCTGTTTTTTATTATTATTATTATTATTCATATTAGTACTAGTATAATTATGATATGCTATGTCTAAAGACAGGGCCATTCCTTTTGTCAGTAAAGTTAGACTGCAAATGCGACCTGTCTTCTGCCTCCTCCTTTAGCTACAGAATTTCTTTCTTTCCTTCATGTCATCAAATATTTTAATCATCCTTCTTCCTAAACTCTTATTTCACTAATTTTTGCATCCTATATATAACGTCATGAAGAATTTTATTATATGTAATTTTATTCCTACACTAGCTAGGGTGTTTAAAAATCGTTACCTGCCCCGGGCATTAAATACCCTTTCTACTAAGCTGTTTGTGACAAGAGGTTGCTATGATTTTAATCCCGGCTGGTCTTATTGAGGGTAATTTTCCATAGATGGTTATACTTTCTCTCACAATACACATATGGGTACACTTTCTCCAAATTTAACCACCCTTTGGCTTACACTATTAGAGTATTTAAAGGTAGATATACTAGATGGAGTTATATGCCATGTAGAAGCCATCTCCCAATTTAATTTGCAGGCCCACATAGATTCATGCTTTAAATTGTTGGAGATATTACATCCTTATTTATTAAATTATTATATTTGTGATATATATATTTTTTTAACCTGATATTTTCAACATCAATAGTAGTATATATATGTATATATATGTATATATATATATATATATATATATATATATATATATATAT
>CABFOW010004036.1:0-11052 GCA_902141385.1 Timema californicum | reverse complement strand
TATATATATATATATATATATATATATATATATATATTCCTACACTGCTATTGATGTTGAAAATATCAGGTATTTTTTTAATACTACCTTATCTTTTTAAGATCGAACCCTTCAGGAATTAATATATTTTATATAATATAAATTAAATAACTTAAAGTTCTTACGAATATTAATTGTTTCATTTTGTTAACCAAATTTCAGGATTCTTGGAGATTGGCCGAACACATATACATTTACTAAAGCTTATCGCAGAAAATATTATTAGAAAAACTGCAAGTGATCTTCCAATATCAATTGTTAGACCTTCACAAGGTAATTAGAAAAAAGCATTATTTGTCCGAAACTATAGTAATATACATTTAAAATTCCTTTGAAATCATACAAACCATTAAACCAAATCAAATTTAATATAGCTGTTTTGTTATTCTTATGTAAAGTGATATGTGAAAAAGGCTTTTATAAGACACCCATAAAATTGATATATATTTAAATATTATTTTATTTTTCTTGACTTTGTTTATTATGTATCTACAAACATTATTTTACTGAAAAAGTATACAACACGAGTATATGTTTCTATCTAAGTTACAAAACGATTGTTTAAGGCCAAAACCAAGTGGTTTTTTCTCGGGTTTAAGAAACAATCCCAAATGTTGACAGAAAACATGCTTTATTAATTTTATGGTTTAGACAAAAAAAGAATACATGTGTTAGATTGTTGCCACTATTCTAATATTTTAGGTATATTTAAAACAATTGTTTTTGACCACCAGTCAGCAAATTAAAACGGCATATTGACAAAGAAATAGGAAGTATTAGTGTATTTAGGTATAACTATTGAAGCGGGTAGGTCTTTTAGATAATAAAACAGCAAAACATTTCAACTGAAAAATATTTGACCTCTATTTCAGAGAACACTTTGAAAATGAGTCTGCAAATACAGAATAACAAGAAGTTGGAGATAGGATAAGCTTTGAGGGTATAATGGGGTCCAAGTCTCAACTCCAAACTGCTTGCACTTTCTGAAAATATAGACAGCAGCATTTTGAAAATAGTAATGCACACATTTTGAGTCAAAATTGAAACTATTTTACAATTTTACTAACTTTATTTTCACGGCTTTAATTTTATATCAAATGTGACAGCTTCAGATAACTTAACTTGACTTGACACTTGGATACCTATGAAAAAAATAATTTTATATAATTTTTATGACTATCGAAACGGTTCGTTACTATATGACTCGATTTGTAGACGGAGTTGACTGAATAGTGGCTTGTCTCTACCTAGTTTTCATAGGAAGTCTACATTCAACACCTAACATTGATTGAATTTCACTTAAATATAGCATTAATTTGATTTAATTTATTAGATTCACTAATTATAAAATTATCAAAAGTTTTCATGTTAATCATACAGATTTAAAATAATGGTCTTCCTATAAAAAAACAGAATGTATCCTGATCACAGACAACTTTCCCTTATCATTTTTCTTCCGGTGATTGTTCAACACTTTAAATATTTCTGTGTTGCATAGGTAAATTTGGAAATCCCTCTATTTGAATACAATTTTGGACTTTGTAGGAGGGTATTCAACGCTTTGCTCAAACACAAAATTTTAAACCTCAGATTATATTAGAGAAAGTCAAAATCATCTATAAGAATATCTGAATTTGGTCAGCGATAGGAAAACCTTATTTCCACAGGGGATAGATTTTAAGGAACATGTTCACTCAGCCTCAGTGATATGGAAGCACCCCCTCCCCATCAATAATTTGATGATTGGACACCTTTAGCTATTGAAATCGTCCCGGGAACTTTCTTATTAAAGTATAATTCTTTAGAAACTATTTGAAGTAGTATTAACCCAGTTTGGTTTTTTTTAAATGTTAGCTACCCTAGAATATATTTATAATGATATTTGCCTGATTTTATACATTTTAAGTATATTCCTTTAGCAGCTATTTAGAGATCGTTTTAATTATATCAAATTTTAAAATATAAGAGTGGAGGAAAATGCATTTATAGTGGGGGTGGGGTATATTTCCAGGGGAAAATAATATTTTCTCGGGACAATGCTTCTCACTTTCACGACTACGCCACCAATTATACCATTTTTTCAAAAGATGCGTAATTTAAATTTTCAGTCTTGGAGTGTGTTACTACTATGTAAGTTTCTAAAAGTTAAACAAATGCTATCTTTAAAATCCCTATCCTTAACTAACATAAAAATCAGCTTATGATAGTTTCTAAATCAATTTAACACTAGAAATATTTATTTTTCTATGGCTATACTTCCTGAAATGCCGCATGGCTACGGGTTGATTTTAGTGTGGAAATAATTTTGTTAGCTAATCTGATGTTAAACCATTAATAATATTTGCATATTTTTCAATTAATTTCTTCATTTTAAAGAGGCAGATAAATTTATTAAAAGCCTTCCCAATCACTTTTATGACATATATATTTTTTGAGATAGTTTACCTGAGATTATCACACTTTCAAGTGGTTTTACAGCTTAATTTTAAGATAAAGATCTTATATTTTCTTTAGTCTTCAAAACAAGTAATATGTACTTTTTGATATGATTATTTTAATTGAATAAAGCTTAGATTACCTAAGTGAAATTAAATATTATGACCATGATAATTTGGTAGACTGGATTAAGAACATTACAAAACAATTTAGACAACGTGTTTATTTGCTTTAAATATTATTAAATATGAGTATACCTAGTCCTTAAAGCTTCATTCCCCCTGCCCCCGTTAATAACACATAAGAGTTTGGCTCACAGACAATTTCAAATCACATTTGAAAACTATTTACTATCTTATTCAATGGTGAAAAGCCATGTTTGGTGACATTTATTAGGATATTTAAAAAAAATACTTTTATCGACGAAGGTTTTATAAGTTATTTTTTGTAAATACTTTAGCCAAAACATCTCAGTGCAACTAGTTGGTGTTCAAACCCAGGATATATCAGACCAAATTAGCACTTTGTCCATAATCCCATTGATCCAGATATAGGATTTCAGAATGAAGACACTTTTATAAAGTATAAATCTACTTTGTTGTGAGTTTAACAATGAAAACATTTACCATATTATTAGTGTTATTCTATAGGTATTGATAATAGGTCAATATAGAAATAATGACAAATTCAGATTACATTAATTTACATTGATTATGTGAAAGAAAACTTGTAAACTTTATTAGTTGTCTTTATTATTGATATTGGGTTGTAACTCAATGCTCATAAAATTAAAATTAAAAAAGAACTAAATTAAATCGTATAAAAATATTAAATCTAACGTTTCTACCAAATATAAAGGTAACTTTATATTAACATTTTGCAAATATATATTATATTAAGGTCCTGGTACCCCTTTACTATCAATTTATTAAAATAACTTTATTATTATGTAAATTGTATGTTTATAAATGTATACTTAAATAAGTATTATAAACCTAATATGATGTGTTTTAGTGGCCGGAACTCTCAAAGAACCCTTAATCGGTTGGATCGACAACATCTACGGTCCTAATGGAGCGGTGGTAGGAATTGGCGCAGGCTTATTAAAAACTATAATCAGGAAGGGCAATTTAAAGTCAGACGTAATACCTGGTGATCTTGTTATTAATGGTATTATAGTGGCTGCCTATGACGTGGGTACTAGGTAAAAGTTTTTATCAATTTATTTCCATGTATAGTATTCAATATATATTTTAATTTTGAAGGTTTTATTTCATTGAAATTATTGTTGGTATTATAATAAATATAACTTCTTAGTTGGCATTAGGTTAAACGTATATTATGCTAAAACTTAAATAGATTCAAAATGAGTAATTAATGTCAACCAAATTATATGTCCTTTGACTAAAATATATAAATATTTGATTATTAGTATTATAATCTATTACATATTATTATGGCTATTGGTATTTTAATTCCTACGCATTCCTCCCTCCGCATAGAACAAATATTGATCTCGTCAAACAAAATTATTCTGAGATTTTTATGGATTTAGACCTTTTAAGACCATCTGAAAACGACAAAAGTGTTGTTTTTATGCAGTTTAGAATATGCAATTCTGCTTCTAATTTGTTTAGTATACATACTTTATTTTATCAAAAAGGTAGTGTGTATAAATATTTCAAATTAATAACTAAATTAACTTTTTTGTAGTATTTACATTTAATGTAAAAAAATCCATGGAGTAAGACACATATATTTATCTCGATATTCTGTCAGTAAATAGTTAGTATTTCTAAATTATTATATAATTTATAATATTAGTTTAAAACAACATTCATAGAATATATTTATTGTGTTTTTGAATGCTTAGTTGTTTTTAGTTATTGTGTTGAGTTATTTACTGAAATTTTATTTTAAGTACGAATGACTTTCAGTTTATGGTGATGACGTTTTGATATTATATGTTGTAAAATATTTCACATACATTTGATATTAAATATATGATGTTCGTTGTAGATTTTTTTAATACAAAATATTAATATTTTGTTATATTTTTTTGAATGAGTTTCTATAAAGTACGCATTTTTATTTAGTAATGCTTGTGGTTGTATATATTGTGGGTGTACTTGACAAACATTTTTAGTTTTCAAATATTTTTAGGAGGACCATTAAAACATTTAAATGCATATTTATTTTACCTATTCGATTTGTTCTGATATTCCACATAGTTCTCACATGAAACAAAATTCTTTGGGCGTAGTTTTGCCCCTCTTTTAATTATGTCGGCTTATTTTACCCCAAAACCCCACAGTAAGCTGTTTCCAGAATCTTGACATGATTCAGTCAAACTCCTACAAATTACTCGTATGAAACAGAGTTTGGACGAGAAAAATACATCCCTGGAGGAATTATAGCAGCAACTACCTAGAGATAAAACATATTAGACTATTTTGTTTCCCATAAAATTGAATTTGCTTGGAGGTCAATCCATTCATCTTGGAGAGTTTATATAGAACTTCTTCTTGCACCTGGGACAAAAAAAATTCCTCTCCGGTTATGTCAAATATTCCAGGTATTATAATTGTAGGACTATTTAATAAACAGCAAACATTTATTTCAAAAAAATCTTTTATATAAAATCTTTTAGTGCAAATGGCAAATATATTTATTTAGATATAGCTTTTGAAAATGGGAAGTTAAAAATACACAATACCAATAATAAGTTAATGGGAAAGTGTATAGTATTTCATGTATGGTTTTTAGTAAATATATGTAATTATTTTACATAATGTTCCTATAACAATGTGTATTATTTCTTATCACATATCGTATGAGCTATAAGTATATTATAGATAAAGGAGCAACACAATTTTAACGTTGACACATAACTTTATTTTTAGCTAGCAATGCTAACTATATCACTTATGGTAGCAATTATATTTTTAAATCTGAGGGATTTATAAATCTACAATGTAAAAATATGTATATGTAATATCATCTTCTTTGTTCATTATCTTATACCTTTATTAAGATCAGGTTAAATCTAATTGCTTATATATTATAATCCCTGAATTAATGTTTAAAATTTAATAGAATCTAGCATTCAATGATAAGACGTGCAGGTAGGTAATTTGTATTACATTAGACATATATTTGAATAATATAAAATGTATATTTTGGGCACATTCATTATAAATAATTAATTGCAACAAAAAATATTCCCAATCACAAAGTCGACATTTCAACACATGAATGGTAACCACAATTTTATTTAACTTAATTCGGACTTAACGTTATTATTCCGAATGCTTAGTGGTCCTGAAGTATTTAATTATAAATCCAGGCTATTTTCTATCTCGAAATTTTAAGAAAGTGTTTAGGTGAACCAAATTTCCGACTATTGCCCAATTTTGTGGAATACACTCCGACAACAACAGTTGAAATATCTTAAACAAACATAATCTAAATTTTATTTCATGATTAGTCGTTATTACTTATTAGTAGTTAATTATTGAGGTGAAAAGAATATATGTTTGAATTCTGGAGTAAAACTTCAATCTTCAGTTTAATTTAAAGATTTGAAAGGCTTTGTTTAATTTTGTTCTTATTATAATACTTTGTGATAATGTTATCCAAATATATTTCGTGACCATAAAACTAGGTAAAAACCATTAATTATTTCTAAATTTTTGTTTCAGAAATTACGAGGAAATTCCTATTTTTAACAGCGTGTGTGGGATGAACGCGATTACCTTTGAGAAATCTGAAAAAATATTATATGAGAGAATGCATGAGGTACCATCCAAACAGTCCATTTGGTGTCCTTCTATGACCAGCGTCGAATGTTCGTTCTGGTTCCGCTTTGTTGCCATCTTCATTCATGTTATACCAGGGGCTATACTTGATCTTCTCTTAATCTTCAAAGGAAAGAATCCCATGTAAGCTAGTAAACGTATTAATAAATAAAACATAGAGCCTTTTTATTGTTATTAATTATAATTTTGTTGTTGCTCGCTACTCGCAAGATGCTTCTTGTCGATATGGCTGCAAAGCGAAGGTTAATTAGTTATTAAGAATATCGAATACAAACAGAATTTTAGGGTTTTATTGGAAAAATTACTAGAAAGATTATTAGGCAAATGTAAAGACAAAGACTAATAGAATTATAGCTGTATCTAGAATAAGAGTTAAGTCACAAATTAAACCATCGTGTCAGCAACCTGTGTTAGTGTAAGTTAGAACTGGGTCAGTACCCGAGAGGTCCATTCGCTTCCACTAATGTTCCTCCACGCATTTGCACGGTGTTCACTACACGGTTTGTATTTAAATCACTTTACTACATATTTGTCATTATGATGATTATTTATGAAAATTTAAATGTATTAAGCCTCATCAAATAAATTTTATAAGCCGTAACCACATTGATCGTCTACTGTCGAGTCTCAGCTGAATAATTCCTAGATTTGTGTCACCATAGTTAGAAACTCCCGTATTTATTCACCAATACATTGAACATTTAATCAAGGAACAAAATTTAGTATTGACATTAATTCGGACCTCGTTGTTTTATTGTGTATATAAATAATTTCTTAGGGCAGCCTACACAAAGGAAAACATATCAATAATACTGGACCCCTTATTAACGTCAGTAGAATATATCTAATAAAATTATATTATTATTATTATTATTAATATTTAGCACCGCGTCTTACTACCCGTTCGGGTTATACGCTTTAAGTAGTAATTACGCTAATGTATTGGGAATTTGGAAGGTTGAATTAGTGGAAGTGAACCCACATTTTCGTAGAATAAGAGTGGAAAACCATTTAGGGAAAACCGCCCCCATTTCACTCGTCCGAGATTCGAACCTCGATCTCCCCATCCTTGGCGGTCGAGCTCAACACGACTAGCACGTTAGCCAACTTACGCCACCGAGGCGGGTAAAATTATAATACAATCAAGAAAGAAATCATGAAATATAATATAAAATAAATTGGATCTACAGACTTGAAAATAATATCAGTTATACTATCTTAAGCATTTGCAACCAATACACGAAGTCTAAAATTACTTAAATAGAAAAAAAAATTTGTAATTTTTACCTAATTTTCCAAACAAGCTTGTATTTTAAATTAAAGCACTATTACACTAAATAAATGGCATTATTTAGTAACTGGGGTATGAATCTCATTGAATATTAAAAAAATTACACAAAATGTAATATATATATCATAAACTAATATACGTTCTGCAAATTATGATATACCATAGTTTTAAAACTAATTTTTGTTAAATAACTAATTCATTTTTACTATGAATAGTAATTAACTCTATTATGTATGGAAAGAAAAGTAACATTATATTAAAATCTACACTAATATTATAAAGAGGAAAGATTTGTTTTTTTGTTTGTAATGTATAAACTCAAAAAACTAATGGACCGATTTTAAAAATTCTTTCACCAATATAAATCTCCATTATCAGCGAGTAGCATAGGCTATATTTTAATTTGAAAATTTAATTTTTTTTGAAAATTTAATTTATTCGTTATAAAAATGTCGATAGTCACTCATATTTTATAGTAGTTTATATGATGATTCTTCAATATATGTGTTGAAAATAATAATGGGGAGGGGGGGAGGAAGGTGAATAGTCTAGTCATAAATAAATCATTTGGTTCAAATATTAAATATTGATTGTTATTCATCTATGTTTTGCAGGATAGTTAAAATATACAGAAAAGTGGACAAATTTATGCATTCAATGAAATACTTTACAACATTTGAATGGGACTTTGACAACCACAAATATCTGAGCTTGTATAATTCTTTGAGTGAATCAGACAAGGAAATTTTCTATTTCAATAGCAATGAAATAATTTGGAAAGATTACTAAAGATTACCTCAGAGGACTTATTGATGGTGGCAGAATTCATCTATTCAAAGAATCAGTCGATACTATTCCTGAAGGAAAAACTCGCCATATGAAGTAGGTAATTATAAATTGTAAGGCATGCTTTAATTAAGGATAATTTTACAAACTTTTTCTAGCCATTTATATATATAGTTCAATATATTATAAATTAAAATTGTAGGTGACCTGGTGGTCTAGGGGTAAGGTGTCAGACTTCTGTGCTGGCGGCCGGGGCTCAATCCCAGGTCCCGGCAAAGATTTTTCTGATTACCAAACCCTTCCTTCCCCTCTGAAAAGACATTCTTGTGAATGTGGGGAATGCCAGGCCTCCACCGTGTTTCGGATTCCACGTTAAACTGTAGGTCCTTCATTTCATCTCACAACCACCCTACCAATACACATTAGCGTAAGTTCTTATAACCCGAACGGGTAATAAGACGCGGTGCTAATAATAATAATCATAATATAAATTAAATTAATCACAAGTGTTATTAATTTTATGTTAAAAATACGTGTGTATAGTATGGTCGAGAAAGCACAGCCCATACAATATTTGAGGGGACGTTTTATTTGGATTGTAGTTCATTTTTGACATACTAAGGCTGAAATTTAGCGTGAGAGCCACATTTATAATTTCGGTGTTTGGCTGATTTTTTTAAAATCATTTAAAAAAAATTGTGACTGCTCTTCACGATATGAGAAACCAGTATAATCGGCCAAAGTAATTGGACAATGTTCAAGTTTAAGGTACCGTTTGATATGTATTAAATAATTGTATTCATTTCACTATATGACCGGTTCAAATATGAAAGAAAGAAGAAAAAAATCAATTATAAAAATGTTTTATTATGAAAGTTGACTTTGGTGTAATATCATTGAATGTGAAATAACTTCATTAGTATAATGCACTAATAGGATAAATAGACTGTAGTGTTGTTGATCAAAATGTTGCGAAAGGTACATAAGAAAGTATTTTCGTAGTACAAGAAAGCAACATCACATAACGTTCATCTTACAATCAATCTGTGAGCTATTCATCTTTTTTCGCTGTATTACATGGATTAATAATAAACAATCGCGTTAAATTCCTCTTCTTCTGCTTGTGTTTCCACGTCAGATTCCCCTGAAAGTGTTTCATTAGATGGTGGCAACTGGACTTGAATTAGAAGTGCTGGTATGGTGTGTGTGACAGGTCACAATCCATTTTGGTGCAATTATAATTTAAATTTAGTAGAGAGCAGCCATTTTTTTAAGCTTTGCATTCTTATATTCATAAGCTTGCAAGTGACTTTGAAGACAGTGTTGTCTGAATGAGACCTCGTAAGGAGGCTGAATGAAACCAAGTCAGGAGGCAACCTGGAAGAATCATAATGTCGCAACTGCCACCTTACGTACTTGGGCTTCACAAAGTAGTTTCTTAATGAGTAATTTTAGATGATCCAATCATTAACAACAGCAGTTGAACGAAAATCTCAGCTGATTGCTCTTCTTCAACTCCAAGTTCCTGTTTTATCTGTAGGTATGTCATATTATTTGGTTTAAAAATGCACTTAATTAATGTAATATTTTACAAGCCAAAGAAACCTACTCTGTCACAACCGATAGATGTGTGGACTCCAAGAGCAGCATTTGCTTTTTCTTTTTGTAAGAACAATGAGCTATAATTGTAGAACGCTGAACCATTTCACAATTTATTGATTTACATGTACATGTCCTGCTAGTTAGATGACAGATGAAAGAAGCAATAGCCCATATACGAGTATCTGTGTTTTTGAAATTAAGAACAAATAGATGATACTCGACTAACAGTGCTGCTTAGAACACCAACCTAGTATCTGTTTCACATTGCCATGGTGCTTCAAATCAAAGATCGCATTTTCTGGATGTGAGATCATACCAGAGAAATTACCTGGTATAATACCAGTCTGAATTGGGCTCATTGGTTTACCAGTGATTCAGAAGGAAATATTACCGCCTCTGTTTTTTCTTAGGCTTGACCGAAATAAACCCCACTCACACCCTGTAGGTATCTTATGGCCAGAATCAGGGTAAACGTTTGGACAAACCCATACGACTGCATACGACGTTTTTGCTCGTGATGTTTGGTACTATCAATCAACATTTATTCGTTGTAAATATCAATGACTAAGTGAAACGCTACTGCTTGAAGATTGCGACTTAGTATGTACTTGTAGAGGTTGGAGTAATAACGACCCCAAGTAATGCACCATGGAAACTTGTTCCATGCCATTCTGACATCTATGACGGCATGGTAAAGGGGTTGTGGCATCACCGGTTGGAGAATTAAAACTCGCATGAATGTTGACTTTACTGGCTTATGGAACACAGAGTCACCTCTAAAAAGAGATAGGCACACTGTTGTTATTCTATATTGCATGGTATCCAGCAGAGGCATAATAGGAATGTCTTTACTCGTTATGATATAGATGACCTGCTTAGTTGCAGCTTTGTCCACGAATGTCATCAGTCCCTGCTTGCTCTTTACAGTAGACATAGTCTATGTCGTTATTGTTTTGATTTTACTTTTGCTGATAGGATCGTGCAGCGATCAACTTCCTGAAGAAAGTCAGTCCAAAATTGTTTCTGCCATGGCATTACTCTTGTCATGGGCTGTGTGCAGACTCTTGACTACTTATTACG
>CABFOW010004035.1:16386-62912 GCA_902141385.1 Timema californicum | reverse complement strand
ATATATATATATACGCATCTAAATTAAATTTTTCTAACATTGTTTTTTTTTATATATGCTTTAACGGAACTTTGTCGAAATAAATATATATATGGTTTTATATTAAATTATTTTAACTTATTATTTTGTAATATGCTTTAGGTCAAGTATTGTCTAGAGTAAGCTACATTTTCATTAATTGCAACTCTAAGATTGCTTTCATGGTGTTTATGATTATATAAAGGCCGCAGGAATATTTTATAGTGGAAAATTCACAAGGAGCCCTCCAAAATAGGGAAGGTTTCCGAAAAACAAAGTCAAAATTTCTAATTATTTTGACTTTGTTTTTTGGAAACCTTTTCCATTTTGGAGGGCTCCTTGTGAATTTTCCTCTATAAAATATTCCTGCGCCCTTTTGAATTAGGAGCGGAGCTTGAGGACTTTTTTGGAAATCGCTCTACTTTGGGGGCCTCCATTGTAATTTTTTGTCCCCAAGTATTCATGCAGCCTCACGCGATAGAGGATACCTGCCTGAAAAATGTCAACTTCCAAAATCTTCTGTGTTTATAGATTCTTTTGGTCGGACAGAGGAACTGGTAATTATTATGGTGGGGATGTATGTTACCGGACTTAAGCAGCACACCGTTGTAATTAAATAAATAATACCTTACAATTAGTTAATGGGAACTTTGTGAAACTGTCCATTCCTTATATCCACTGTCTCAAGCTCAAGCATATTGTGATAAAAGCCATACAGCAATATGGCCATATTTACCATAGCAAACAATACACATAGCAATGGATATATCTTAGCACCTGTTCCTACTACCCATTCTGGCTATACTCCTATATACTAAGTACGCTAATGGTTTTAGGAATGAGGAAGGTTGTATTTAGAGAAAGTGTACTTGCATTTGTTTGGTGGAAGAATGGAAGACCAATTTGGAAAACTACCCTTAGCACAACCCAACATATATTAGAATATCAATCTTCCCGCCATCGAGAAAAGTGCCTTAGACCATGCAGCCATTGAAGTGGGTCATTAAATATTAAATCATATATTTCGTATATATTTTATTATAGTCGAAATAGTTCTGAAAGTGGTAAAAACAATTAAATGTTATGCATAAACAACTATATTAATAACATACTTATTTAATTTATATATCTTAAACTATATATAATATATTGAAATTAACATTAATGGTACGGTTTTTCTATATTTCACAAGTATTTTAAAATATATTTTTAAAAATGACACTATTACCCATGTTCATGATTAATTTTAATAAATGTATTTAAATTTGTTCTTTGCCCTGATTATTTATTGGTCTAGATGGAAGTTTTAATTAGAGCATTATATATAAGCTGGGGATCGGATCAATATACGGCTAATTAATATTGGAAAACCAAAACAAACCTTGATATAAGACTCCCTCCCGATAATTTCATAACTACGTCATAATGAAACACCCCCGCACTCTGGACAACAAAACTACCTTCATAATTACTGCGCAAACATGCAACAAAACACTTTTTTAGGCTTGGTATCGGACAAACACCTCCATGATCTATTCTTTCCATGGTGTTTTCGACCCTGACAGTAAAAACACTCCACGATATATACCAGCTCGTTCGTTGACTCGCTAACCCAACACTGGGATTATGTAACTGTTGAACGAGAGTGGTTGAGTCGTTCACCACAGTCGACTCTTTACGAGCATAGTGCGATTCCAGATCACCTTTTGAACGAGAGTGGTCGAGTCGTTCTCCACAGTCGACTCGTTACGAGCATAGTGCGATTCCAGATCACCTTTTGAACGAGAGTGGTTGAGTCGTTCTCCACAATTGACTCTCGTTACGAGCATAGTGCGATTCCAGATCTCCTTTTGAACGAGAGTGGTCGAGTCGTTCTCCACAGTCGACTCTTTACGAGCATATTGCGGTTCCAGATAACCTTTTGAGCGCGCAGATAAACGCTGTTTTAGAATAATAAATGTTACATTTTCTTTCTTCTGTGAAACTAAAGCTTATGGTTTGACTAATACAATTTAATGTTAAGATTTAGTTAAGATTTCAATAATAGTTAATGTATTTACTAAAATCTGTGAGTGTTCTTTCATTTTGCTCACAATTTAATTTGTTTTCCATAGAATAATTCTAGATCTTTCTACTCAAAATTGTATATATTGTTAAAAATATCTTAATATAACTAATTTAAAAGGTTAACTTCAGTTTATAGCTTCATTACATGAAATAAATCGTACTGGACTCCGCACGGACTTTCTCGCTCTATTGTTAGAAAATGGAGATATTTACTAAAAACTCCTAATATATGTGAAACAAAATAGTATATACTAGCAAACCAAAGCATAAATTGCACTATACTTATGTAAAACTTTTTTTAGTCCCGATTTAATATTTTATAATTTGGATTTTAAAGAAGTATTGTCTTTTGTATGTTTAGACCGATAAAAAAAGATCAATATTGGGTCCATAATGGTCAACACTTCGTATTAAAATTTCAACTTCCGGTTATTTTATCTATAAATATTGTAATATGCGTCTTACAAACATGGTTCTTATCTCATGTGAAAGATAATTTTGTCTTGAATAATTTATATTTTCAGTAACATTTGCTTATATATAATACTAAGGAAGATTTAATCAAAAGTGTTCTCGTGTCCCACACAAAGGGTGCGGTGGCCATATTTAAAATCCGACATATTGGCCTACGGACGCTCGTAATTTGGAATAATTTTATCATCATTCATGGGACTTCGTAAATAAGAAACCATTGACAAAAATGGTATTACAATTACTTCCAGTCTGACCCTTTTTTCACTTAAATTGATTAGACTAAACAGAAACAAACATAATGTTAAAAGCTGCATTTTTGAGTTCGGGGCATGTAAGACTTCGAGATTCATCATAAACTCATGTTCAAAACTTAACGAAAACAATGATTTATCTTGATTGAGAAAGTAAAAATCATGTTATCCTTTAAGTGTTATGGTGGTATATTTTGTTATTAGTACGATTATACCAAGAAAACGGAATATACCGGTATTTCCTTCTAAATTAGATGAAATTATATTTTAAAATGAAATACCTCGTGATTAAAAACATTAGACTGACGCCAATAGTCTCCTTGGTGCGCCTATATACACATTGTAGATAAAAACAAGAAACTCAATTCTCGACATACGTTTTTAGTAGAATGTAATTTTAGGATAAAATAAAAAGTAAAATATAATTTTTCCTTTTCTTGTCAAGAGGACATGAATATTTTCTTGCTGTCTTTGCCTACTAATAGAGAAACCTGACCCATCAGTTCTTATTATAAACATACATACGTGGTCTCCTTGGATTGCTCTGCATGTGTGTGTGTGCCAGACCCTTGTTTCTCTGACGCAGTGCGCCATGTTGAACCACCCGATTAGCCCCAACAAAGAGTTACCATAGTTTGACCGGGGGCTTTCCCAGCGCGCCAAATCTTAAATCTTTGCGTTTGTTTTATCTTCATGTGCACTGTGCCCCCCAACCCGCCCCCTCTTCTTTTTCTCACACAAACACAAACTACAGTCATTTTTTTCACAGTGATAATGTTTTAATGAACTTATTTATCTTTCCCTTTCCAATCACTCAGCTTAGATCAGCACACAACTTACAAAATTAGTTCTTAATCTCATATCGAAGGGCGGAGCTTATATTAGAAAGTTTTAGCGCTCGATTGGTCTGAAGGCGTCACTCTCACAATAGCCTGGACTGCCGATGACGGGGGATCGGCTTGGAATGCCCCTCAAGTATATTAAGGGTATTTTTTCCCTGGTTGATTTTCCACTCTCCCTTTACATTAACGTGGATATTAATCCATTTATGTCTATCTCTTCTCATCTCTAACACATTAAAGTTTTTAGTGCATATGGGTAGAATCCGAGCGGGTTTTAATGGGTAATGGTGCCAAGATGTTCACTAATTTCCAGAACTGGTGGTCATGCTGTCTAAATGTCAAGCTCATCTAGTCTGGTTTGCCGTTGACAAGGAGGTAGGGGTTCAAATCCTAGCACGGGTGTGCAGGTTGTGTTTTTCCTATCATAAATGGTTTCCCACTCTGCCTCCATGAAAATGTTTGTACATTAACTTCAAATTGGTTCAACTACCACCATATAACAACGAACGTCATCCAATATTCAGTTATTCAGATGAGTGACACAATCAGACGGGCATGGAGATCACGCACTCTGCTTGTACAACACTCTGGTGGCATCTACAGAATCTACAGAATAGAACAAGAACAGACCTGGTGGTCTAGTGGTAATGTGTCGGACTTCTGTACTGGATTCTGGGGTTCAATCCTAGGTCCCAGCTCAGATTTATCTGATTGCCTTCTTTCATCCCCGACAAAACATGTATTATTCCCAACTTATGAATTTGTGGAATGCCAGGCCTCCCCCATGGTTCGGATCTCACGTTAAACTGTAGGTCCTCCATTTTATCTCACAATCACCCTACCATTACACATTAGCGTAACTGCATATAACCCGAACGGGTAGTAAGACGCGGTGCTAATAATAATAATACAGAAGAGAAACATGTGTCGCACTTCCAGCTGTCTGGAAAAGTATGTTGGCTATTTTGATACATAATTATTATAGACATGAACGTAACTGTATTGGAAGGATAAAAGTGATAAATATTCCCACTGTGCCTTTTCTGGTAGCCACGGTACGATCTGTGTATTCTCACCTCGGAATGTGTCACCTGTTTGAAAACACAATATCCAAATACTTGTGTTGTCTTGTATTCTCAACTGGTTTTGTTCTAAAGAAGAATTGTGATAATTTGTGTATACCCTCTATAAATATTAGATAGCCTTGTTCGCACAAGATGGAATTGAAATAAGGTCTCCTAGCACTGTCATCGACTAATCCAACCATTTTTTGTCACGTCCCTGGCAATACGGTCTTCGACAACTCAACGCGTTATTACTGTCTCGCTATCTTACAGGAAGAGAAAGTATTGTGATCGTCAAAAAAATAAAATCAAACACGAGATTTTGATGATTCTCGACGTATCATGACACCCCGTCCCCCCCGAATCCGAAAAAGTGGTTAAGGATGGTTTACTGAGGAGCAAAAAGAGAAAAAGTCGATTTTATCAAAATCGGCTTCAACGATTTTGATTAAATTTCATTTCCAAGCATTTATAAATATTCCAAACAAAATGTCTACTCTCAATATTTCGGCAAAATGAATTTAAGAGTTCCGGTAAGATGAGTATATTCTCATTTTAATCATATCTCCGAAACTATTTGATATATGAAATTAATTATCGTTACAAATAATCAATATAAATAATCTATTTATTTTACAAATATTTTAATCGAAAAATATTTTTATAAAACAAATAAATTTCCATCTATACTTAAATATACTAATTTTTTAACTTTTCGAAAACTGAAGGAAAAGTATTGCGACCGTAAAAAAATCTAACCTGAAATGTTGATGGATGTCGACGTCTCATGACCCCCCAAACTCTAAAAAGTGGTATTAGTAATGCCGTCTCTTTGTGTGTAAGTTTAAACTTAAAATTAAGAGTAAGTTTAATATAGGGCGAAAAGAGAAAAAATCAATTTTCTCAAAATCGGCTATAACGAATTTGATTAATATTCGTATTAGGACGTTTATTAAGATTATTAATAAACTGGCTACTATAATTTTCCCATGAAAATGAATTTTAGGGTTCTTTACATAAGCAGAAATTTATGTATCTCCGGAACTATTTGAAATATTAAATAACTTACCATTACAGAATTGTAGTACTATTAAAAATTAAAAACTTTTACATGAAATATATTTTTATCAAACCAAAACATTCTGGGATATTGGCAAATATATTAATACAATTTTGTGAGATTCAGTTGTAAACAGATAATACTTAAGTTTTAACGCAATAATTCTCCAATGCCAGAGAGTAATTAAATATAAGTAAGTCTCTCAAAAAGTTTGTTATTTTTCCATAAACCTCTTAGAAGAAATGTTTGTACAGCAATAATCTATCTCCATTTTAGATTCAATATTTACATTTTTAATTGGTCAAAATTGATAAAGGAAAAGTTTAATAGGAATGAGATGAGCTGAAGATGTACAACTGTATCATTTATTGGAAATAAACTACAAAAGCGTACGAACAGTAAAGCAAGTAAACTCACCTTAGGCCCCATTCAGCTGCTTCAACTCACTATGTCCTCCCCGCACAAGATAACAACAACATGCCTCTATGAAATTGACCAAGCAACTAAAAGAGGAAATATCATGCAAGACCGAACAGTGCTGTATCTCGAGGTGTGGTGGGAAATGTGTGGTGCGCGTGCGCAAGACTGTGGTGTTATGTTGGAACATGTGGCCTAGAATGATCTACCAGCTCCTCGGGTGTTTTTCCGTCATCTGTCTATCCCCTCCCTCTCTTCATTGTTCTGTGTTGTCCGTTGTGTTTGTTTACCCTACTTCCCCCTTTCTGAGCTAGTATGAGCATATATAATGGTGTAATTCAAAATGTACGGCACTCTTGTCAGGATCGTGTCCAGGATGGCTTAAGAAGGTACTAAACTCCTTTTCGGCTAAATGTACATAGAAATTCCTTTTGGCGAGTTAATATTCATAGTTAATAAAACTTTATAACCTGAAATCCTCTATTTATTTACTTCGACATGAAGCCCCATAAGGGTCCATGTGATGTCACGACTATCTGTTTACAAATCACTTTTGAGAGATTAGACGTTTATTGCCCATCCAGCAGAGAAATGTTATTACCTGCGTGGCAGGAAAATATTGTATGGTCTCATGAACAAGGTATTAGAAAAGTATAGTCCATACGGCACCAAAAGTTTTATATTGTTATGGAGGAAATTATATTTTTACTGCCCTTTGGAGTAATCTGATATATTACATTGAATTGTAACCAATTCATGGTTACTGAAAGTTCCCGTAACTCTTGTTTTGTCATAGCTTCATATTACACATATACTGTTCAATATTTATCGTCAATAAAACTAAAATGTTATCTTTGACATATTTCTTTTTATCACACTTGTATGATATATCCTTCGCTTGCACCCGTAATATATAGATTGAAATAGTTGAAGTGTGAGTACATGGAAGCAGAAAGTGAATAGACCAGAGTCGGCCTATTTGCTTTTCATTATTATCCTATCGGCTCCTCTGCAATTATTGTTTCCTTTTTTTTATGGTTAATTTATGTTGTGCACCAGCCTTATTCTTTTGGGAAGACTAAGGGCAGTGTTACACAACACCTATTAAAATGTCTAAAATTGTAAACGGAAGTCAAAATTTTGATACAAAGAGTTGACCCTTATGGACCCAATATTGATCTTTTTATTGGTCCAAACATACAAATGAGGATATTAATTCTTCAAAAATAAAATTATAAAATTTAAAATCGGAACTAAAAATGGTTTTACATAAGTATAGTGCAATTTATGCTTCGGTTTGCTAGTGTATATTATTTCATTTCACATATATTACGAGCTTTGGGTAAAAATCTCAATTTTTAAACATTAGAGCGAGAAATTCCGTGCGGAGTTCCGTCCCATTTATGTTTTTTATTCTCATTCATATTGTGAATATACAATTATTGAGATTGTTGAGTTTGGTTTGCTCTATCATGGACATTGATCACCAGTGACTTGAACTCTAGAACTTGAGCAAAGGGGAAAATAAGGTGAACGTTAGTTGACCACAGTAATAATCATGTGTAGAGAAGATATGAAACTAAATCATTAATATATATCATTTAAATTGCACCAGGCCGTAATTGAACCGTGATATATTGGGATAGAGACAAGTATTGAACCGTCCACAAAATTTGCCTCTGATCTTCAGTCCTGACAACTTTTTTGCGACACAGCAAGCAACGCTCAGAAATATATACAATTACATCATTTATATGTTTAGGCTATAGTGAAATTGTTCCCTTTTTAATGAGGGTGAAAATTGTTCGATCAATTGCTTCAGCAAGAATTGGGGGAGCTTGGTAGCGAGAACATTTGCTTGTCAATGAGCAACTTTAATAGTTATTTTAACACTTGTTTCAATATTATCAATCCTAATTAGTAGCGTGATATGGACTTGAGAGGTCACACCCAGATATTCATTTGTATTCACCACGCTGGTAGTACCCACCAATGTAAGGATAATAGATAGGTAGCACCATTTGGAAGAATTTGATGATGTCATTGCTTACGTCAGCCACGAAACTACGTCACCCAGTACACAACAATTAGTAGTATGTCGTGCGGTTCACGTGTTTTGGACAGTTCTTTAATTTATCTTTAAAATCATTTATTTATTTTGTATTTACCTGTTAGTGGTTTTTTAGCGTATAGCTAGTTACTTTATTATGTCTAACACTCGATTATATGTATTAATAGGCTCCTATAAAATACAGCAGTGATGGTTTAACTAATGATTTATACATTATATTTACTACGTTTATTTAATAGTAATAATACATAACACCGAGTCTTACTACGCGCTTGAGGTGTACGTTTATTTAATTGTAGTTCCTATAATACTAAAAATGTATGCTAACTATATGTAGTTGTATTGTTATTCTCAAGCTGTTTATTATTTTATTATAGTTTTTCTTTTATATTATATAATATATAGGATGCCAGTTATTTTTGAACTTTCAGGCTTTTTGCGAATTTGTTTGCTTATTTTTTTCAATGTTAATTACATGTGTTTTTAAACAGACATAAAACATGCCAAGCTGTGCTGTTGCACTCTGTGTAAATAATCGCCGAAGCTGCAAGGGTAATAATATATCTCTTTACTCATTTCTTAAGGATCCAGAAATTTGCTGTACACGGGAGCTCAAATGTAACAGGAAAGACACAATTGATAAAAAAAATTCTCACATATGTTTAATTCATTTTGCTGATAGTGTCTTTGATATTTGTGGTGCTAAATGGAAAGTTAGATAAAATGTCAAGAACTACAAAACACATCGAATTTTGTCAGGTTTAATACAATAGTTCCAAAATGTAAGTAATTTTAAACATATTTTAGCGGGATAAGCGTAACTTATTTAGTTTTTCGTTTATTGGTGTTGATTTAAAAAAAAAGTAATAATATGTTTAATTTTCCCAAACGTGATATTATAGTTTCTAACAATAATTATTTAAAAAGGACTTAATTTGTCTTCCATAAATCTTTGTGAATGTTAAGCCATGTTATCACGTGTCATTTTCAGGAATTAACTGACAATTAATACAAAATGAACGCCCAAACACTCATTTTAATAGACTGAATTACTATTTCACGCTTTCATTAAAAGTGAAAAGGAGTTCAACTTTTCTTCATTGTTAATTGTCACTCTTGAAATGGGGGGGAGAATTAACCGTATAAGAAGGGATGAATTCATTTTTATTTAAATATAAATATTTATTTAAATATGTATAGATATTGTGTTTTTATAATATTTTTCATAAAAGATATTTAAGTGGCGAGACAAACAAACCGGCCCATTTTTAGACTGTTACAGACAATTTGAATGTCTATGGAATATTAATAGTGATTTGTATAGAATAAAACAGCACCTGGTGCCATTTTAGTAAATGAAACAGTAGTTGATCATTATCAACATTATCATTATGATCATTATGAAAAATAACACGTGTGAAAACACGGCTTTAAGCACTGGCTAGTGTACTGAGTGACGTCACCCGCTCAGCCAAACAGATGTTTTTCTCCAACTGATGCTAACCTCTATTCTCTTTACATTGCTGGCTAGTGTACTGAGTGACGTCACACGCCCAGCCAATCAGATGTCTTTCTCCAACTGACTTTACCTTCTATTTTCTTTACATTGCTGGCTAGTGTACTGAGTGACGTCACACGCCCAGCCAATCAGATGTTTTTCTCCAACTGACGCTATAAATATCTTGGTTTAAAAGAAAACGTGCATTTATTTAATCCCCAAATTTCCCTTTCCACCTTTGACAAAAGAAGCGTAAAGTTGTGAAATTACCCTTAATTTTATTGGGCCAATAATACATTTCTAGACCATTCATTCGTTTGAGTCACGTTCGAAGTGGCTCAGGTCAGGCATCGTGATGCGCTGTCTTAAACAGAGTCAACATGTGTCTTCTCTTGTCTGCAGACACGCGCTGGGAGATACTGACGTCAGACAAAGGAGGGAATACATTTTCTTTAGTTCCAAGCATTCAGCACAAGCTAGACACACACTTGATTGGTTACCAACATTACTTAGAGGGGGATATTATGCTCACTGTTCGCTCTGAAACTAAAAAAATAAATCTAAGGTCAAATTGTTTGAAAATTCACCGTATCTTTCAAGCTACCAAGTAGGTAATGAGAAAGGATTTTTTTCTCATTTAAACTGTAACGTCACAAATATTTTAACAAATCTTTCAATTAAATAAGGAGTTTCGTTTATGAGTTTTTGTTTTGAATTTTGCGAAGTCAAGATTTTAATTTAGGTGTTCCTATAGCCTACTCTCAGAATAGAGATAAACTAAATATTTTCTTGAAGGATTTTCAAAAATTTCATCCTAATCCACGTGAACATGGTTATCCTCTATGCATATAATGTTGAAGGGTGATTTCTCGTTGGTGACGCCCCTTTTAGTGTTTTTGTGAGGTGATATGATGATGACATTGATGGATCTTCTGCCTTTTGGGTTCAACTTGATAATGTTAGTAATGGCTGGGTTATTACTGTCTACATATTAGAACTTGCTTGCTATCAATTTAATATTATTTATTTATTATATTTATAAACTTAACCCAGTACGGTAGCTCAATAACAGATTCCTTATACTCAAACCGTTTATATTTTTGAAAATAGAGATATTAATTTGACGGGGACCGTTCCTATGTACGGTTAAAGAACAACTATGGGACGACTGTAGAGAGAAGCCTTCTTTTTACCTATATTTTCCAAGGAAATTGTTCCAGAACCATCCATGGTTATTTTTTAAGTTACACCATGGTCTACCTTCGAGAAGCGAAAGAATGAGATGGAGCGAAATGGAGAAAGAGATAACATGTCTTTTAGCCATGTTTCACAAGTGTTTACTAACAGTTTGTTAACTGCAAATGATGACATTTAGTTGCCAACAATAAAAATAAATATCTTTAGTCACCCAACTGCAAGAAGACTTCCTAACAAATATGTATGCTTTGAGCTTTATATTTGGAAAATATTCATTGATTTTAAAATATATGAAGAGTGGAAAATTTTGATTAGAATGATTATCTAATGAAATTCTATTTTATTACTATGTACTGTTCAATAAATAATCATAAATTTTGTTTTCTGACTAAATTGATCAACCAACCAACTCAAATACACGTTGAAGTTATATTTTGTTTAGATTGATTGTTTCGTATTCACATTAGTGGGTGGATTGTGTCTGTTTTATAAATAAAACTTCTAATGAGTAGTATCCCACATCTTTATTTCATTTGAGCTTAAGTTTACATATAAAGCAGCTATGTATTCAAACAAACAGATGCTTAAACTACAAAGTAAATATTAAAATATATATATATATATATATATATATATGTGTGTGTGTGTGTGCTTAAGCGCAGAAGAATAAAGACTAGAAACAATAAATAAGTACTTATGAACACCTGTAGAGGTAATTAGACTGCTTAACCAATTAGCTCCAAAACTTTAATAAATGGATGGATATTATTTTATATTTTTGATTTAGACTAAGATGCCACTAAACTTAACAGTGTGCCATTTTAGTCCATACGATGTCTTATTTATTTTCGTTTTTATTATTCTATTGAAAATAGGCCTTGTATAACTACGATTACGCAAATAATTAAACTAATCTTGTTGTAAATTCTCCTAGAACTAAGTATATGTCAACCCATGTAGAAACAAACACCTCTCAGCCCTCCAATAAAGCTAGTTGGATCAAATTTCTCCAATCAGACGACGGAGCTCATACAACTGAAACACTCTCTTGAGGAATTAAATCAAACTAGGACATCAACGTCGAGGAGTGAGAGAGTGAGGCTTGGAAGACAAGGACCATTCTAGCAAACACTGAGGATCAGGAGGATTCATGTGTTGTTTGACTTCAAGGAAAGCAGAACATTCTGGCAGGAGGAAGTAGAGGACAGCCAACATTGGTGGTGTGATTTCACTGTCAAAAGGAATGGACCTGTCGTAAGATAGAACACCTAATTATAATAACAATCAATGAAAATAAAATGTTAGAATACGACTTTTTGTAACTAAATTTTTTTTTTTTACCAAATCATTAAATATATTTTAGATTTTTTAATATTAATTTAAATGTTTTTATCAAAATTACATAAAATTAGAAACACTAAATTTAAAAACACGATTTTAGATGATCAATACATAAAAGTGATAGGTCATTATAGACTGGAATTCCCTACTATATAAGTTGTGATTTATGAGGGACAAATTAATAATATGTCCCCAAAGAAGCTGGGCAGTAAGCCACGTGTATGTAATGTGACAAACCATTGTTCATAATCACTTATGTGGTGTATTTAAGACCAAATGTTTAATCAACGGAGACTACCTTCTTTACAAAGTAATAGACCGGTGGTTCTCAAACTGGGGTGCGCGAGCGACTTTTAGGGGGCACATAAACCTCTTTCTAGGGAAAATTGGCTAGATGACAAGAGAACCAAACGTGATGGGGAATTTTCTAGGTAGCGAGGGTAAATTTTCTCTTTTGATTGATTATCTGATATTTGTCATTTGGGGAAGATTTATTAATATTTTGCCACGACAAAGGAAGTACGATCTAAAACATGTTTGAGAACCACTATGATCTAGACAATACATCTAGACTAACTGGTGTAATAGTTATTGTTTTTTTTCTTACTGTTATCAGTGGTTTAATTTGGGTGCCATTGTAGTTTATTAAGCTACATAAACTGTATATTATATCAGCTCATTTAAGGTGACGAGCACTTTAAAATCCTCAGGACCACTGGGCAGCTTCAAGTATACTGTTTTTATAAAGGATATTACTATATAAATCTAAATTTTGTACTTAGAAAATAGCTAAAATATATAGATATGTAACAGTTTGAATTTATTAAAATTTACTAAACAATTCAAATAATAATACATCGAACTTATCATTTTAATGGTAAAGTAAATTATTTGTAAAAAGCCTACCTGGGTGAATCCACATTAACATGACAGTTCTAATCATACAAATATTAGGTATTTACATTGAAATAATTTGATACAAAACATTATTTGCTGGGCAAAAGATTTCTTTCAAAATATGTTTTAAAGTTAATAGATCTGATAGAAGTTAGTTCGTATTTTGATATCTCTTCTAAAATGTCAACCTTAAAAAATAGTAAAATCTCACTGCTAAACTACTACTGTGAAGCATTCAGTTGAAAAATGTATAAAGATCAACATTTTACCTTATATCCCAATAGTTAATGTAGTACAAGTTCTAACTCACTTAGGTCTACTTTCCAATCAGTAGGTATTCATGTAATTCTGTAATCCGTCCTCCAAATTATTATTCCAACTTGTCCATAGAGCTCTACTCCTTCAGAAATAAACTTCTGTGATTTATTACGATATTTTCTTATTTTATATGATATATTCAAGTATTAAAACATCTGCTTTTAATCCCTGGTTGAACAATAATGGAGAATACCTTTTCTTTGTTTATATTCCTAATTCGTATTAGATTAGAGATGGTAGATAATTCTACTAAGTCAAGAAAGATGAAAGTGTTTTTATCAGCAGACGATAACATATGTAAATAAAAATAGGAGTGTAAAAGGAATAAATAGAGAATTAAAAGAAACAGTTAATTTTGGAAATATCCAGAATATATTATACTAAATAGAAAAGGAGATGCAATGGGATGTAGATTTAATAACACTTCTTTAGTAGAAAGACACAATCCATCAGTATTTTACTGAAACTTACTATTTTATTACAATTATTAAATTGCCATTGTATGTATGTAAGTGATAATTTGCTTATTCAGAGATATATTTGAAACCATCGTAAGGTTCAAGGCTTTTCTCCGCTATACTGGCTGAACTTCTCGATGATAGCCAGAGCCTTATTGGACAGTACATAAGATATACACAAGATATTAGGGCTCCTAGAGACCAAAAACACAAATGGAAAAACAAAAAAACAGTCAAAATAAATCTGGACCCCAATCCACAATACATTTTACGAAGTGAATTTTTAACTAGAAGAAATAACTAAGTTACAAAAAAAAAAATCAAAGAAATTATATTCTTCAAAAAGAGAATATTTTAACGTAAAATCACCCATTGACTAAAGTAAAAATTAAAAAAAAACTAATATTTGTCTTTATTAAGTAACTTATTTTGACTAAATGGTCAAGATTATATTAAGGCAGCAACCTGATTCGGTGGTCTGCGTCACTCTCGTGGTAAATTAGACTGCTGATGACGGGGAGATCAGGGTTTGAATCCAAATTCGATGTAATAAATGTATTCCCATGCAAATGGGCCACTCATCCACTAAATAGCTGTGTACTTTCTTATCGGTTGAAGCAAATATGACACGTTCTGTGTCCAATCAATGTGACCTGTGACTTGTAGAGTGCGTACCGGCACTTACTGCTTGCAAACCAATGGACAGCTTCACAAGGACACATTCTCGTACCTTTACTGACATCAAGGTAAACCGGTGTGGACATGAAGCTATCAGTCTGTATGTTAGCTATGTTCCATATCAAGCTATCATACAGTATCATAATAATGAAAGAAAAGGAAGTATTATAATAACTAGTTTTAAAATGTGAGATAGAACACATTGTAATAACTATAAAGTTATCTCTACAAACACCCAACATAATTTTTACACAATTTTAATGAGATTGGCGTCATTTACAGAAATACTCAAAAGTATTTGTAGTCCTCAGAAGACATCGCAATTATAATCAAGTCTCTAGAATATAATGATCAGAATATGTAGAGTGAATGGGAGAAACTAGAACCAATGGGATATAGATAAGGTGTCATGAGGTGGACTGGATAGAACTAGCTCATGATATAGATAAGGTGTAATGAGGTGGAATTTATAGAACTAGCTCAAGATATAGATAAGGTGTCATGAGGTGGACTTTATAGAACTAGCTCAAGATATAGCTAAGGTGTCATGAGGTGGACTTTATAGAACTAGCTCATGATACAGATAAGGTGTCATGAGGTGGACTTTATAGAACTAGCTCAATATATAGATAAAGTGTCATGAGGTGGACTTTATAGAACTAGCTCATGATATAGATAAAGTGTCATGGTTTGGACTGGATAGAACTAGCTCCTGATATAGATAAGGTGTCATGAGGTGGACTTTATAGAACTAGCTCATGATATAGATAAGGTGTCATGAGGTGGACTTTATAGAACTATCTCATGATATAGATAAGGTGTCATGAGGTGGACTTTATAGAACTATCTCATGATATAGATAAGGTGTCATGAGGTGGACTGGATAGAACTTGCTCAAGATATAGATAAAATGTCATTAGGTGGACTTTATAGAACTAGCTCATGGTATAGATAAGGTGTCATGAGGTGGACTTTATAGAACTAGCTCAATATATAGATAAGGTGTCATGAGGTGGACTTTATAGAACTAGCTCATGATATAGATAAGGTGTCATGAGGTGGACTGGATAGAACTAGCTCATGATATAGATAAGGTGTCATGAGGTGGACTTTATAGAACTAGTCTCATGATATAGATAAGGTGTCATGAGGTGGACTTTATAGAACTATCTCATGATATAGATAAGGTGTCATGAGGTGGACTGGATAGAACTTGCTCAAGATATAGATAAAATGTCATTAGGTGGACTTTATAGAACTAGCTCATGGTATAGATAAGGTGTCATGAGGTGGACTTTATAGAACTAGCTCAATATATAGATAAGGTGTCATGAGGTGGACTTTATAGAACTAGCTCATGATATAGATAAGGTGTCATGAGGTGGACTGGATAGAACTAGCTCATGATATAGATAAGGTGTCATGAGGTGGACTTTATAGAACTAGCTCATGATATAGATAAGGTGTCATGAGGTGGACTGGATAGAACTAGCTCATGATATAGATAAGGTGTCATGAGGTGGACTTTATAGAACTAGCTCATGATATAGATAAGGTGTCATGAGGTGGACCTTATAGAACTAGATCAATATATAGATAAGGTGTCATGAGGTGGACTTTATAGAACTAGTTCAAGATATAGATAAGGTGTCATGAGGTGGACTTTATAGAACTAGCTCATGACATAGATAAGGTGTCATGAGGTGGACTGGATAGAACTAGCTCAAGATATAGATAAAGTGTCATGAGGTGGACTTTATAGAACTAGCTCATGATATAGACCAGGTGTCATGAGGTGGACTTTATAGAACTAGCTCAATATATAGATAATGTGTCATGAGGTGGACTGGATAGAACTAGCTCAAGATATAGATAAGGTCTCATGAGGTGGACTTTATAGAACTAGCTCAATATATAGATAAGGTGTCATGAGGTGGACTTTATAGAACAGGATCAAAATTGGGTTAGATAGTTTACCTTTGTAAGTACGGCAAAGAGTTTTCGAGTTACTAATTCCATAACGTAAGTAAGTGAGATTATTAGAGTAAGTTAAACAATTGGGATATTTTTATTTATAGAAATGTACAATATTACTCGAGTTAGAATATAACCAATGGTACAACGCTGACACGTAGTATTAATTTATAAATGTTTTAGTCTAAAGCTTTTTGATAGTAAATACATTTAGATATAAGTAAAATTACACCAGAAAGGACCAATCTCAATATAAACTGAGACTAAACGTCAAGTTCATCTCAGTATTGCTAATAACAGTGACGTCAAGGTTTGAAACTTGGCACAGTGTAATGAGGTGTTTCCAATCCCTCCTTCCTCATAAATGTGGATACATTTCCTATATATACTATCTTACTCATACTTACCTCATGAGTGTAATAACTAATTGTGAATAGCTTGGATGGGTATTAAGAAGTGGTAGAGTAAAAGAGTCAGTTTAGAAACTTTTTGGAAAAAAAAAAGTTTTAGTTTCTGTTCGGCTTGAAATATATTTTTGTAAAACCTCGGTTTTCCTAAACAAAGTGACTGACCCAATTTCAGACACGGTAGTCAAACTCTCGGATGGTTTGTAAATTAGAGTTGTGGTGGTAGAAGTTAACATTTATTTAAAAACACATTTAATGATAGAAAAATTTATCGAAAATGTATACAATATATATTACATATAATGTACTACAAATTTTTACACCAGAAAATTTTGATATTATATTTTGAGATATTTTTTCACAGCGTGTTTTGGCTGTAATTTCCATTAATCTCATATCAACAATTCAGAGACAGGATTATGATTAATTATTGCTTCCTTTAAAAACTGCGTTTCGATTATCCCCAGCTTCGGTTAACTTAAGTTCTACTGTAGATAACATATAACACATATTTCCACTTTCCTGAGGTAATTTGAACATTCCAATATTATTTAGGAACAAAAGAAATACTTAATGTTCAGTTGAAGTAATGTTTGGAAATTCTTTGACTTTAATGGTAGACCCTCTTTTCTCATATCACGAAATGAAGTTTAAAAGCTTGCATAAAGACACCAATGGAGGCAAGAATCTAATAATTATAGATCTTGATTCTAAACTTCTCAGATAAAGTTATAATAACGCGGTAGAGTCGGACTCGAGTGGAAATCGATCAAAACAGTTCACTTTCCCGTCAGATGGCGTGATATTAACGTTGATAGGGGAGAAACTTCTATGTTTCGAGACAAAATTATCGTAGATATTATTTATTATGACCTTTTCAACAATATCACTTTTAAGAAAGTACATATATACATATATACATACATACATACATACATATTCATGCCATTCTCTTTTTTGGGGGTAGGCAAGGAATGGTGAATTTAGCTAAAAAATAACCTCACTAACTTTCTCCCCACAACACCCAAAATCCAAGTCATACACGCTCTTTTATTCTTAAAACGCTTAATGTTTCTCTTTTTAACATATTCATCTGCAACATTAAGCCACGTCTTACATGGCCTACCCCTTCCTTTTGATCCACACATTAACCTTCATATATTTGTTTTGCCATTCGAACCATACTGCCCAAACCGTCGTAAGACAATTCTTTCACATTGAGCTATTGGATTCCCTTTTAAATCACACTTATTCAGCACCCATTCATTACCGATTGTCCATACGAGTTTTTCCACGTACACTCCGTCGAGATTGAAAGGTAGCAACTTCTAATTCACTGAGCCCGCGAGGTATGATATACCTCCACACATGACTGAAGAATAGTTTGCCTAGTTAAGTCTAAGGCCTAAGTTATAGAAGGCCTTAAGTCGTTAAATTATTTATTGACTGTTGGGAAGGAGTGATGGGGGAGGGGTTATGTCTTTTAGCGCTGTCCGAATGGTTTGATTTAATAAATTAATTTTACTTTATTCTTCTGATAATTATAAAATCAATAATTAATATTTACATACTAAGTTAATTAACTATATTTGCTCTCATTAGCATACGGGTTGGTATCTCTTTTAGCTGTTAAAGCTTAACCACGTCAAACGTTATTTGGGCACTGTTGCCCATATTGCTTGATTTTACATTGGTAACATAAAGCAAGTCTCCCCTTTTCCAGAATTTTCATTACTGTTTATAGCCAATTATATATTTATTAATGATTAATTACTATATTCCAAACATGTAACGTAAATAACAAATTAACTCTAAAAGAGTTTTACTTTATTTATAAGAAGCTGAGTTTTAAATAACTTCTGTAATTTAAGGGTTCCAATACTAATTTAAGATATTTTATATTATTTCGGAGTGGACAAAAAATAAATATTAATAAAATCTCATCCATTGGACATATTTTAGTTATAAAAGTGAATTTATTTGTTTCTTCAAAGTTATTATGACTGTGTATAACTTTGTAGGAGCATAGCTCAATTCCATACTTTATTTAATGTTACCATAGCGGCTATAATATAACTATTAGTAAAACGCTTTAATAATTAATACTTTGATTAAGAAAAGGTGTGGTTTATTAAGATTTGCGTTGATTATTATCATTTTATAATACATTTAATGTATAGTGTTAACTGTGATTATTTTCGTTGAATCTGTTTTTTACTAAATCAATTCTGGAAATCCAAACAATAAAACTGGCCATGTCGTAGGGAAGTAATAATACAATATCAGAGTGATGAGGTTTAAATGATAATTGAAAAGCAAGGATAAATATTGTTTTGTTTTACGATATTAATACCACCTTACATAATATATCTGCTTTTTTAAGGTTTGGAATATAAATATATTCAAGTTAAAATATATTGTCGTTCTGTACTATATTTAAGAATATCTGTCTATAGCCAATGATACCTGGAATTTCACAACCTATTGCGATGCATTTATTTCTATTCATCATGATCTCGCATACATACAGTCAGGGTTTGATTTTCTTTTAAAGATACGGCTGGATTTATTTATCTACTGAACCATTAAACCAATTGCGGCATGGTTGTTACTTTTGTACTGGATCAATATCCAGGCAGGTTTTTAGCATTATTTGTGTATAATCAGGTGTTTCGGTGGGAGTCCCGGTGAAGGGTCAAGCGAATGTTTGTATACATTTATGGAACCACACAATTACTGTGGGGTAGTTTTTATTATTCGTTAGTGTATTTAGCCAGGCATTTTTTAGTATAGTAATTATAGCTGGGTGTATTGGTGTAAGTCTCGGTGAAGGACCAGCCGGATATTTGTCAACAGCTGGTTCTGTATTAATTCTATCCTGTAGGATATTAACCAGGGAAAGTGTAGTATGATAGACTTAGGTTTTGGGGTTCGAGTCCCTGTTAAAGTTTCGGATGAATGTTGTGTATATTTTATCTAGGATATTTATAACCACATAAGTGATTGCAGTGTAATATTTTTTCAACTAGGCTTACCTAGTTTTTATAGCCAGGCAGGTTTGAACATTAGTTTAATCAGGTGTTTTATTGTGAGTCCCTGAAAATACTGACAGGCCTAGCTATAATGGATTTTGTGGATCAGCCGGAAGGTGAAATTTCGTTCTTCCGTGAGGGGGATAATATAATCCATAGTGAACTATAGGAGAATATTTACAAGTAACATAATATTACCTATTTCAACCATATTTACCACTAATTACTGGGGGATATTGATTAAAAAGATAAAAATTAAAGGTGATGTAACCACATTTGTTCGGAGGGAGGTTGGTAAACAGTTTAGGAAAACGTCTCTCAATATTCCCGTTAAGGACTAGAACCCTGTTTCTTCCATCACTGAAAATGGACCATATAAGAATATTTTTTTGTCCGCATGAATACTCGAAGCAGTATAATATACATTATTTACCGTATTTCCTAGAATATTAATTTTACTTTGTAATTTTGTTTAATATAAGATATTACATATTTTATTTTGTGAATGTTTCGAGCAGATATCACACTGGTCTATAATCTATTATTAGCTCGGGGTTTTCTTTTTTAAGTTCAATCAATAATGTTTTTACCAAAGTGAGATTATCAACAACTCTCAGACCCACCCCGGTGGCGTAGTTAGCTAATGCGCTAGTTTACTGCTTAGCTCGACTGACAAGGATGTTGTGATCGAGTTTCTAATATCGCTCGGGTGAACTCGGGTAGTTTTCCCTAAGTGGTTTTACACTCTTCCTCCACGCAAATGCGAGTTCCCTTTCTCTAACTTCAACCTATCCTATTCCTAACCCATTATAGTAACTAGTACTTAGGCGTATTACCAAAACGGGTAGTAAGACGCGGTGCTAAAAAAACTAAACAAAAAAACCTATACTCAAAAATTGCTTTAAACACACTTTCCTTGTCCTATTGATTTAAGATTGAATATATGAAGGTTACCCAAGAAACAGTGAAGTTTTCCTGGAACTCAAACATATTAATAAATAGTTAGTTTTCTGTGTGCTGGCTGGCCGCGAATGTCCGCGTATAAGGTAAAATAGTTAAATGGCGCTTGTCTAAAAGGAGGGTTGGAACACATTATTCACTTCATCAAGTCATGCACTAGCCAAATACTGACAGTTTCTAATGCAGTTAACATTCATACATCTTCTAAACATTTATGTTTTGCAGTAAGCCAACAGTTATTACTCCTTCCAAGTTAATTTCTCTATCACTTCCTTATATCATTTTCATCCCATATCCTCTCACCACGTCCATTCTTTCCTTGCTCTCCTTGTTTCATTCTCTTGACCCACTCACGGAACAGCTACTCACTACCTTCTAGGCCTACCTTAGAAATTATTTATTCCAAATAATTTTGTTTTTTAGTTTGTTACTTCAGACAGTAAAACTGAAGTAATAAAGTCCAACAGATAACAGAAATTTAATATGTCTTAAGTAAAGTAACATGCCCAAGGATACAATTTTTATCATGATATTATTCAATAATTTTACAGTAATATTTAACCTATCAACCTGGCTGATAGAAAAAACTTTATAAGTTTAGTTATTTAAGGTGAAACGTGCATATGATAAATTCGTCATGGACAGAATTTATTTCTCAACAGGTAAAAATGATAAAATGACCCCCTCCTAGAATCCCTTCCCTCACAAAACCGCTGAAATAAACTATACTGCATATTTAGAAATCTATACTTTAGTTATTTTGATACAATATTACCAAGTTTTAACCCCCTATATTATTTATTTCTAGAACCAATCCTTATATTTGTGACTTAATTGTGTGAGGCAGTAAGGGATTAACGAGGGGATGGGGGGTGTTGGTTGTACACACCAATGATTCACCCTAAACACTATACAATATGAGTTTCTTGTGACTGACAGTTGAAAACTGTGAACCTAAACAGATTGCCACTACACAAAAACTATTACAAACAAATAAACGCTAAGCCAAAGATCTGCAAAGATTCGGGAGCTTGTTTGATTATATAACTTGGGAAACCTAGTTTCAAATATCAGCTAGGTACACTAAAGTTATTTTCCACATATCATTCCGAATGCTATACTACCAACACACGGAATAAACGTCAAGCTCATCTTGTATAATTTGCTGGTGATGAGGAGGCTGAGGCTTGAATCCCGGCCGAGTGTACCAAGGGTGTTTACTCTCCAGAACATTGGGAAGATCTATAAGCAAATGGGAAGATAGTATCAGAACGTACTTGAAAGTGAAAGGATTTAGTGAGGTGCAATATCTAGAACCAGCTTAGGATAGGGATTGGTGGCGTACTTTAAGTGGGTGAATAAATTTGTCTCAAAATAAAACTAATATAGATTAAAGATCAATACTCTATTATATCTATTGATTCAAACTAATAAATATGTTTTACTCGTATATTATACTACATAGCTGTTGTATCCATTCTTGCCCGTGGAATCATAAAGTAGGCCTAGCTTTGTTATTTTTTATATCAATATGCTATGTGCACCATTACTTGTGGTGCGACTCGAGATGATTTCGTGGACAATCACAGTAGTTTTTTTCAGAATTTGTTATAAAAACCTTAAAATACATGAAGCTATTATTAAAATTCTCATATTCCAATTGGTTTGCTTTTAAAAAATAATTTTCTTGTGAAAGAACTATAATGAAGTTTTTACTGCAGATATATTTTCACTCCGTATAAAAGTTTTTTCTAATTGAGCTAGATGGGTAGTATTAAAGTACGAAATTATCATCATAAAGTGAATTTTATTTTTATATGAGACTCATTTCTCTAACACTTATACTTTTCACAGTTTGATGTGTTTAGTTACAAGCTCTTTACACGCGCCAGGTTTTCGATTCACTTATACTTTTCACAGTTTGATGTGTTTAGTTACAAGCTCTTCACACGCGCCAGGTTTTCGATAAACTGAAGATTGTCAGAAAGACCGGTCTTTCATTCCATTCCTACTTTATTTACCATGATCTGCTATTAATAGCTTTACTATTACTAACTTTATAATAATAATAATATTTATTATTATTATTTTGTTTAATACTTAAAATCACTTTTGGTTGTGCACTCCATTTATAATATATTCTACCTTTCTAATGAATTAGTGATTAAATAAATTTAAAATGTATCATTGTTGTCCACTTTGTCCGACAATAATTCGGTTTGGTCATTAATACATTAATACTTATATATTATGAGTTCCGGGTTCGATGCTATATATTAATCTTTGGTAAATTGTCAATCTAGGGACGGAATTTTATAAATTTCTTAGCAAACGAAATTAGTTTAATCATAGAAGTCCACGTTAAATTATGGTAGAACATTCGCATTTCTCAGTGGCAATATATTATATCTTGTCATATAAATATATTATTAAAAGAATTATATTAATTAATAATAATATACATCATAATTATTATTATATTAATTAATACGGTAATTACTGGAAAGTATTTTAGTAACACATTACTTATTTAAAACAATTGATAATATATTTATACCTATTATAAGCTATTGGATTTATAAAATAACTTATAATTTTTTATAGCACTAGCTATCGTTTTCAAAAAATTCGTTAATATTTTATATGTTTATTTCTTACATGTAATATCACTCATATGGTTGTAGACTTACTGATGTCTACCTTATGACGAAACCTTTAATGATATTTTACGAATCTCGTGCTATTTCCTCCATCCCTGGTACATAATTACTTGGCACTAAAGCTTTTCCTTTTGCCGAAAGGCCATTATTGAAAGGGATGTAGTGCGTTATACTAGACACATCAGCTCTTATTATTGCTTCCATTATTAAATCACTATTATAATAATGTCCAGCTTCCCTTAAATCACAATCGTCAATGACAGACCGGTCTCTCTTGACACTCCGGTTTATTGAAAACCTGGAGCCTGTGAAGAGCTCGTAACTAAAAACATCAAACTGTGAAAAGTTTTGGTGTTAGAGGAATGAGTCTCATATAAAAATAAAATTCAGTTGATGATGATCATTTCGTACATTCAAACTACTCCTTTATCTCAATTAGGAAAAAACTTTTACACAGAGTGAAAATTTGTCTGCAGTAAATGACTAACTATAGTCCTTTCATTAGAAAACAATTTTTTCAAAACAAACCAATTGAATATGGGTATTTTACTATTATCCTCATGTATTTTGAACATTTTATAAAAAAATCTAAAAAATATTGTGATTGTCCAGGTAGTTTACGAGAAATGGTGAGCTATGTATAGATATCCCTCCGTTTGGGAACCCCACTTCCGCCAACGTGCCAAAACGCTTTTTTACCGGTGACGTAACGTGTTATGTCGCAACACTCCCCCAGGGTTTTCCCTGGTGACTCATACCTGGTGCCAGTATATTTCCATCTGACCTGAATTTCCCCTCTAGCTATTTTCATGATCTTGTTGTTCAATGTCGCAAAAATTTAAATTTCACCATAAAGAAAATAATTGTAGAGTTTGTAACAGTCTGACGCTTTTTTCCCCGCGATTTGGATTCTATTGTCGCGACCGGTATTTTCTTGACACGTTCTTGCGAATTGTGATATAAATATTTTCTAATTTAAATACATTTTATACATGTTATTGTATATTATTTTATTTATCAATTACAAACACCATTTTGTTTTAATTATCTATAAAAGTACATGTTTGAAAGTTAAATATTGCCACGTAGGTTTACACACGTATCATCCCGAAACGACAGTTAACAACTCTGTCCAGTTAAAAAAACAAAACAAGGACTACTCATTTGGCTTCACTTTGAAATTGTGACCGAGAACTGCTGATCTCTTGTGGACACAAATTGAACAGTTTATAGAAAAAATAAAACAAAAATACCAAAGTTTTCAAACTAAGCATATTTCCCTCTCTCTCGCACATACACAGCGAGGTTTTTCCCTTAATTATTATTAGAGCTGTAAACAAGCAAACCAAAATGTTCTTGACCGCAGCTGCCTTGCACGTGTTGAAAGTGCGACAACAACAATACAGTCACGGACTAATGAAATTAACACAATATAACTTTAATTACTCCAGAAAGCAATTCCACAAAAGAGGATCATGACAAGTTATCGCTGTACAACATTCTACTATTTGAAATTCTAAGATTTTGTTGTTGTTGTAAAATCATACTATTCTGGCAGATGGAAGACGTCGATGTTGAATCGATATAAATCTAACAAGGTCTAAAGTATTTTGAAAATAACTTTAGGAAGGAAAATGTGTAATCTTTTGTTTGAAGGGTGAAATGCTATAAAGGTTTTGAAGACGTTATATTAAAGGTAATACAATGAAAATCGTATTCTTAATTTTTCGAGTTTCATCTAAGTAGAGCTATCTCCGACAGTGCATCGACATTGTAAAATTTTTCGGATGAGGAGTTTGATGCGTTTTACAAAGACCCGCAATATCTATACCAATGGGCACAGGAGGTGGCCGCGTGCGGTAGTGTCCAATACGGGCTTCAAAGAGCGATGGACATATATCTCGATGTGATGAGACGGGAGGACATCCTGTTTAATCCAGAAGCCTCAACTAGAAGTCTAATACCTAAGAGAGCAATCGAACTCCTTTCGCTTCACCATCTGAAGAGGAGGAGGACGGAGATCACCCTGCTCCTCCGCTATTTGAAAACAAGCCTTCAGAGGAGGATGAAGATGAGGAAGACGATTGCTCGACGATTATAATAACACCGCCACCCGCACCATTTAAGTAAACAAGGTCTCATCCACCACGAACGATTGGTCAAGCTATTTAAAATATAACTTTACAAACGTTAATAATTTACGCGTAAACATTTAAATGTTATAACTACCTATCAGGACGTATGGGTACAGTGCTGTGATTTGCTGAAATTGGTCATGTGACCATTCCTCCTCGCTCTCTGATTGGCTGTTGGTTTCCCCCTTCCCCTCCCGTACACTTTCTGACCCCCACCCCTCCTCCTGACCCTTTTCGCTCCTCCTGGCCTCTTTTTACGTGTTCCAGACAGTTTGTACTTGTATTTTATTGTTTTATTGCTTATTTATGTGTACTAATAGCTTTATATACATATATATATATAAATATTTCTTTTTAAATTGAAATTAAAGGGTTTTTTTATTCATTGATAAGGGCGTTGGAGTTTTTTTTATTAACATGTGATCCCACAGTGCTGGGCGCCAGCGCTAGTGAGCATCCTCTTTGTCCAGGAGCTGAGCATAGAGTGTGACGGCTGAACAGGCGGCCAGACGCAGAGCGCGTAAGGGGTGAGGCATAGCTTCCATCTTCTCTGGCCGCTTGCTTAGAAATGAGTGTGGCCACCGAGTAGCTGGCAGACTTGAGACACCCCTTTCACTTCCCCGCATCTCGTCATACCACTATTCTAATTCCTTTCTCTTTTTCCCCGTTTCCCCCCATGTGTCACGGCTGAGGTGTGGCAATGAGCGAGGAAAATCCCCGAGTGGCAATGACCCACTCCCCACCGCCTACCACCAACTACTGGTGGAGGTCATTAACGTCAAGTCACGGGGGTAAAAGTCCTCTGAATGCGCCCCAAGCCAAATAACCTTGTTGTGTTTCAGCTCACGCCATGAAAAGTATACGTGGAATATTTATTATTACTCCATCATCGACACGGGATACGAACCCGGAACTTTTGGCTCAACAAAAAAATAAACTTCTGTCTTTCTTGTTAAAAGCGATATAATTATTAGTACCGAAAGTATTTTTTAGCTCACGCTTTGAAAAGTAAACTTGGAATATTTATGATTACTCAATAATTGACACCTGTACACGGGATTCGAACGCGGGACTTTTGACTCAACATAAAATAATCATCATACTCAATATATCGTTCTGTCTCTCTCTTGTTAATAATAACCTAAAAGCAATTATCCCTCGCCAGAGTGTCAAATTGATGACTTCGAGATTGTCACGCTATCTGTTATCGAAAAAGTAACAGTGGGGGGTTAAAATGAGCTGTTTCTAGCTGCCACGTAATGACAAATCTCGGACTATACTTTTCATGCATGAGTGATATAAGTGCTGATTTGCGTGAGAGACCATATTTTAGTTAAAGAGCGGCCAACTATCTATAGCGTCAAACAATTTAACGCATCAGGGAATTGCTTGTTGCGCGCAAAAGTATAACGTTATATATGTTGTTCTCTCTACTATGTGCCCATAACCCCAAGGCCGAGATGCCCACGCTATCAGAACCTGTTTCTAGAAGCAACATACATCTTTTGGTATAAACTCGAACTACGGTCAACCGCTTACCGCAGAAAAGCCAAAGCTCTTGATTGAGACGGGATTAAAATCTGGGACCTTTGGCAAATATAAAGTATTGTCTCTCACGGTAAAAAGCGAAAATATTTATTTTCACACAATGAAAGTTTACTTACACCCTGAAGTATAGGTGTAGAGGAATAGTTGTAGCGGTATTACTTTTAAAGAGTATTTACCAGATAATTTCAAATCGAATAGAATTAAACAAGTAATAATCAAGTAGGTGTGCGTCCGTCCATTGCTCCTGAGTTTCTCTGGCCCGAGCTTAGATACAAGGTCACAAACGTCGCTTCTTCATCATAGACCGTAGTGACACCTTAGACCATGCGACCATCGACCAGGGGGCATACCAATGAATGCACACCACATTTGCGAGAGTGAGAAAAAAGGGTGGTTTTGCTGGTTGACCTGATTTTCCTAGCATAGCTACGCTTTATCAGCATAGGATTGGGAAGTGAACCAGCATTAGATAAACCAAACTTATTCATTCTGCACCAAAGTGTACTCAAATTTGCATGGACAGACATAGCAGAGCGTCTACCCAGCACGTCCTTCCTCCTCACCAGCTAGAAGGTGTCTGGTGGATAACGGAACTTACAATGGGTCTTATTTATTTGCATCGAGCATAAGCCAATGTGTATTGGGCAACCGCCACCATTACAGTTGTCACGCCCTTTGAAGTGCCTATAAATAGACCTCAAAATCATTACAGTCGGTCATTTAAATTTGTGATTGGCTTCGATAATCATCAAAATGAGTTTCGATGCACTGGAAAATTGGATAAATTCAGGTATATTTTAAAATCGTTTTATATATTTTAATGGTTACTATTTTTCTTATTACGCCTTTGATGTAAAGCGGCATTTTTTCCTTTGACAGACTTTCAAGAAAACCCATCCCCACCACCTACAATTCCACTAGCGTCGGGTAGCCTGGATCCACTAGATTTTTTCAGCGAGGATGGAATTTGCCTGGCGGATGGCGACTGGTACATGGGTAATTAACGTCCTGCTTTAGATTTGAGAGTGATTGACGAGTAGTTTTTTTTGTGATAGTAAATAATATGTATTTATTTAATTTCAGCTACTGGGATTCATATGGGCTCGATGAGGGCCTGAGGGACTACGTAGCGCCTGCGGCGAGTTTAGCGACGTGTGTGCCAGCGCATGCCCAAGTTGAGGTGAGCCCTGTACCGGCTTCTAGAAGCGGCTGGTGCTCGGCACGGCTCCACCATCGTCCTCTCGCCATCCACAGTCATCCTCACACTACCACCCATCTACAGACCCCAGAGCCCCACAGACGCTGGTGGAAACTCGCTCCCCGATGTTTGGAGTGAATTGGATGCGATAGACCGGCTGATATGTAAGTACCGTCTACAAGTAACTATACTATAGCCACTAGTTTGAAAATATACTATCTGTGCGCTCTATTCCTTCTTAAACCACTATTATTTCGACAGCATACCATAGCCTTTTGTCAGCTGACCATTTCGAGAAGGTTGTCAAAGACAGAACATTATAATTGACGCTTTAGACACTTATTAAATTCACGTTTGCAATGTGCTGGATCAAATACTCAACCACCACCTTAGTGCATGCGATAGCGTGTCTGTATAGTAAACTATTGGTCCCGGGTTCATTTCCTAACACGTTTGGCTTGATAAATTATCATACAGCTGGCAGGGTTTGTGGATGTTATAGTCTTAACATTTAATGAATAAAAAAAGTGACCCGAGCTTTAGACTGAAAAATGGTAATGGTTATAAATTAAACTGATTTTATTTATTTCTAGAACAAAATTATTTCCACCAAGAGTAAACTTAATTCTCTCCACTTCTATTTTTACCAATTTGTGTGAATACATGTATTCCCTAATAATACCTTATTTCATTTATGATGTGTGTGTGTGGGTGTGGTTGTGCTTGCTTATCGGGCCAACAGATAGCGTTGAAAGCAGGTTTCGACCATTAATACAGTTTTCAAAAGGGGAAATTATGTGTTTTAAGTTTACAGATATTTCTTACAGGCATCCAGGAGAAATTATATTGTTGATTTAGCAGACTATTAAATTGAGAGAGACAAACCCTATATGTTTGCCGAGCCAAATGGACCCTGGTTCGATCCCAAACATGGTGTGAAAGTGAGGGTTTAACTACCCTGGACTAAATTTTGTAGTTTTCCTAGGGTGTATTTATTACATACACTTTGCGAAAGATCCAGGGTTTGATTTTATATGTAGGTGAAAGCGTAGGTTTAACCCTTCATATTGATAATTTAACTGCTCTTTACTGTATCTTGTAGTTTTACTAGGTTTAAAGTGTATTTATTACACACACTTTGCGAAAGGTCCCAGGTTAGATTCCTGGCATATATGAACATGTAGGTTTAACCCTTCATAGTGATAAATTAACTGCTCTGAACTAAATTTGTAGTTGTCCTAGGGTTCAAGTGTATTTATTAGACACACTTTGCGATGGGGTACCGGGTTCGATACTCTGCTTAGAGAAAAATGTAGGTTTAACAAATTATAGTGATAAATTAACTGCCCTGGACTGTATTTTGGAGTTGCACTAAGGTTCGAGTGTATTTATTAGACACACTTTGTGAATGTCTGTATCAGTTAAAGCAATTATCTTTAGGAAAAATTGTAAGATATTTTATTAATACTGAAAGTAGATTGAAATTGAAAAGTCTTATACATTTTGCGGTATCATTTTAAAGAGAAAAAAATACGCGTATGTTTGGAACAATTTCATTTAAAGTGCTTACTTTTAAAAGTGCTTTTGTGTTATAGTTGAAATGGAGACGGGAAATGGCGGCACGATCCTCCCACCACTACCGGCAGCTAGCCCCCTTACCCCACTGCAGGAGAAAACCCTCCGAGCCAGGGAGACGGTGTTCTAGCCCAAGATGCGGTGAGCCAGACGGGTTCCGCGGTCCTCCCACAACCCATGGTGGTGGCGACAACGGGACCGTCTTCAGCCACGCAATTAGGATTTAGTGGCCCAGTAAACCAGGTAGGTGGGGCCCTTTAGAATGGTGTCCCTCTTCGGATCGTCGAGGAGAGAATTAAATAATTGAGTCGTTTTTTTATACTGGTAGAGAAATTACCGTACATCTTGGTGCTCCAGCAAGCGATCGTGTCACATTAAGTTGCCTTGAAGAACAAATTACTAATTCTTTCAATTGGCTGCAGGACCGTGGTGTCTGCACCGATGATCATGTCAGCTTACTTTTGAATAGCATGGACTCGAGGTTGAATCTTGTGTATGTTTCATTTAGGCGAGAAGACCAGCTAGACGTTAGAGTGGTGCTTGATAATGTAAGTCGGGTGTTGCAAAGTAATAGTTTGTTTTTGAGTACAGCACCACTGTACGTTAAACTCTGCCACTGTAAGGAGCCTCGCGGGAGTGCACGTTATTGTGATAAAAACTCTCCCGCTAGCACATATAGCATATAAAAACAAAGAGATCATTACGATTCAAAATGGTGACACAGCTTGCCTTTTCCGCGGGTTGGTTGTCACCAAAGCTATAAGTGACATTAAAAGAGAACCAGGATGCATGGACAAGAACACCGTTAAATAAATCAAAATTTGTTGTCCTATTCAAAAACTCAAAGCAGATAAACTATGCCGTGATTCCCGTGTGAATCTTTTGAAAGGTGGTGGAATAACTGAACTGGAACCATTTCAAACATACCTCTCCGAATACAAAATCCCACTGTTCAGGGAACTTCGGGGAAGGCAACTCCTAAATGAGAGACCTACCCCTCCCGAGCCTTCCTTTAAGGGCTACTTTGATTAGTATTTTCACGTCGATAAGCAAAATCATTTTGACGTCATAGCATCCTTGACAGCCGCATTTAAGTGCGGGTATTTTTTCCACGAGTGCCGTGTGCCGTTCAACAAAAATAACAAGCACAAATGTGAGTCCACGTGGAAAAAGTGCTACGCTAAAGCGGTTTGTGACGGAGGCCAATATGTGGTCTGTAAAGACTGTCGGCGTTGTTTCACAAACCAGGCATGTGTTGATAGCCATAAACTTCCTGGTTTTTGCAGAGGTCACAGGTCAGTCTGTGATGTCAAAAAGGTTTGCGAGGTATGCGGGCAATTTTTCAGTTTGGGAAGATCAAATTTTTCACATAGATGTTATGAGACTTTTTGTAAAGTATTGATACATATCTTCCTTTTGGTCATTTTTGTTATATGAAGCAGGCCCCATCAAAGCCGTTACTGGAAAAGAGCAAATTCATGTTTGCTTTCTATGATTTTGAATGCAGGCAAGAAACGCTTCTTCAAGGTGCGGCCGGCACGTACTTGCAAGAACCTAACCTCTGTCTCGTAAAGACGTAAAGATGTGCTCCAAGGCCTAAGTTCATATTGATGCAAAACACCATAATTGCACAGAAAGCGGGAGTAATAGAACTCGCATATTCAAGGTGGATACCACAATGGCCCAAATTTTGGATTTATAGAGCAAATTAAAGCATCAACATTAAAGGATATCACACTCCTAGGCCATAATGCGAAAGGCTATGATGGTATTTTTACTTTAAAATATATGATGGAAGTAAAAAATGGACTCCAGAGCTAATAATAAAAATCATGTACTTGCGTTACGGTGCGCTCCACTTTATTGACTCGCTGAACTTTCTCCCCATGTCGTTGTCCAAATGCCAAAACACTCGGTTTGGACGAGACTTTGGCCAAGAGAAATTTCCCCCATTTTTCAAACAAGAAGAAAACGTGCGGTGTAGGGGTCCCGTGCCGCCAATGAAGGACTACGGCATCGGTGAGATGTCGGTTGAGGGAAAGGAACAATTTGAAAAGTGATATGACGCGTTGGTCAAAGAAAATTATGTCTTGGATTTTAAGCGCAGGTTGGAGATGTATTGTGTGAAAGATGTAGAGATCCTACGGAAGGTCTGCCTGAAGTTTAGAGACATACTCATGGAGAAATCAAAGTTGGGTTCTTTCAGAGAGGCGTGGGCGATAGCTGGAGCGGCCATGTTTGTTTACCACTGAGGTCATCTTAACGAGAATACTAACGGTATTATCCCTAACGGTGGCTACCAGTATGTAGAGCAACAGTCGCACGTCGCTGTACAATGGCTCTTCTGGGAGGCCCATCAACGTGGTGTATCTATTCTTCATGCGGGTAACGGCCGTGTGTTATGGCGAAGTGTAGACAGTGTTGTTAAAGCTGGAGATAACACCACCGTCTTTTAGTTCTGGGGCTGTTATTGGCACGGGTGCCCTCTCTGCCACCCTGACAGGGCCACCCCTATCAAAAACAGCCGCCTCGAGACCATGGAGACGCGCTATGAAGCGACCATGGCTTGTGTCAAAAAGTTTAAGAATGCCGGCTACACGGTCGTAGAGATGTGGGAATGTATGTTTAATGCGATGAAACTTACAGACAAGGACTTGCAGCAATTTGTACTCCGGCACGAGGTGTATACCAAGGAACCCCTCAGCCCCAGGAGTGCATTCTTTGGCGGGCGTACAAATTGTATCAAGCTCTTCCACGAAGCAGAACTTTCTTGCGGAGACAAGATCAAGTACTTGGATGTGTGTTCATTGTGTCCTTACGTTTGCAAGTACAAAAAATACACTATCGGCCACCCCCGAAATTCACTTGGAACCAAATTATCCTTCTATAGATCAAGTAGAAGGCATAGCCAAATTTACAGTGACGCCTCCGCGAGATTTATTCATGCACGTATTTCCTACACGAATGCACAACAAGCTAATATTCAGCTTGTGCAGGAAATGCGGGGAGGAGAAAAACCAAGGCACGTGTCAGCACAACGACAAGAAAGATCGCTGGTTGACAGACATCTGGGTGATTGACGAGATCCGGAAAGTCATTGAGAAAAACTACACCATTGAAGCAGTACACGAAGTGTGGGAGTACAATGTATCTGTTTACGATCATCAGAAACGTTTTGGTGGAATGTTTCACGGGCAAATTGGTACTTTTTTGAAAATTAAACAAAAAACTAGTGAATTGCCAGAGTGGTGTACCTCAAAGGAGGAAAAGTTAGCTTATATTGAAAATTATGAGGAAAGAGAAGGGGTTAAACTCGATTTCATCTTTATTTGTAAAAATCCTGGTCTCCGCATTCTGGGTAAACTCTTTTTAAATTCACCATGAGGAAAATTTGTGCAAAGACCCAATTTACCACACGTATCTGTTGTTAACGACTATCAGGGCATCCACAAGTACTTGTCGGATCCGTACATCACCGTGGACAGCGTCATTGATGTAAACGATGAGGTTATGTTCCTCAATTACAAGGATGTGCGTGACACGTTGTGCCCTAACCCTAACACGAGTGTGGCGGTGGCATACTACATGACTGCTATGGCTAGGTTGCACTTATACAGCATCCTGGACAAATTGGGGGACCACATGATGTATCATGATACAGATAGCGTTCTATTTACTGAACGCCCTGGCGATTGAAGTCCACCGACCGGATACTTTTTTAAGTGACCTCACTGACGAACTTCAGGATTACGGTCCGGGAAGCTACATTAGCGCCTTTGTATCTGGCGGTCCCAAGAATTACGCGTACCAAGTTTGTGTTGGTGGCGATCCTGCCAAAACAAAAACGGTGTGCAAAGTTCGCGGGATCACCATAAACTATGGCAACCGGAACGATGTTAATTTTGAAGTTTTGAAAGCGATGGTCACTGAACAGGCTTCGGAAAGATACATACAGATACCGCACAACATTGTAAGAAATGGTCTTGCGACTGTATGTACCGTTTCACAGACTAAAGTCTACCGGCCCGTATACACCAAACGTCGGAAAACCGATGATTATAATACGTTGCCGTTTGGGTATCAGAGTCCTTGTAAATTCACTCGCCATGACTAAAAGTTAATAATTTAGACGGGCTGAATAATCACATTTTTTCTTTCACTCTAGAGAGTTCCACTGACATACCATTTTTAAAAGATTTGAGTTTTTATTTTCATATTTTTTCTGCATGAAAACACACATATTTTTTATTGATTTATTTTATGCACTCCAAGCAATAATCTATAAAAAAAAGTATGTTGGCAAATATATACTGTACAATACTTTTAGAAAATAAGCCAAATTTAGGAACCACAGGTACTTTATGATTTTACTTTAAAAGGCGATTTGTGCATTAACACGCCAAATGCCCCTACTTAATCATCTCTGAATTAAACCCCGATTGTTTGAGTTAAATGTTGGTGTGCAATCCTTGAGAAATATCTATACTCATTACTAAACAGCAAGAACAAGCAACTGATCATATGAATCAAGTAATCATAGCATAATTCATCTGCAGACTGCTCCCTTTTAATTGACATCTCATGTTCAAAAGTATTAAGAAGAGGCAAACATTAAGAGGGTAGCAAATAATTGTAGAAGTATGACTTAGGATTAGAAAATCTACAATGTAGAAGAATATGCACGAAAAATAAATTTAACTCACTGATTTAAGGAATACCTCTAATAAAATATATTTTTTAACTTTACATATCAAATAGGTTAGCGAGCAAAGTGTCAACAAACGTAAAATATAAATTAATCTAATGTATTGGACGTTCATGTATTCTAACTAAATACTTATGTAATAAATGTTCAAATTTTAATATAATTTACAATTTTTTAATTGCTCTAAACTTAAAATTTTACCTTATTCGCTGGATATTACATTACATCTTTTAGACTTGCAATTTTTTACATTTATTGGATGCTTTATTTATAGTTATAAGCTTTTATATCCTAATTCTTAATCAAACATACCTAATCAAGCCGTTCCCTTACGAGGTAGTCAGTAAGCTGTGGTTATAACTAAAAAAAACTCTAACTTAATCCATCCCCGTTAAATACCTCCACATTTCCCTATACTTACATATTCTCATCACTTCAACAATAACCTAAGCATACACCAAGCTATATTAAGCCGATGCCCGTCTAATGCATTCCTTAAAAAAGTGAAAAATGTCATTATAATTATAATACATTTTACTACTGATCTTATGTGTAAAAAAAATGTGCTGAATTAAATATTGACGGTGCGACTTCGGTAGCCTTGAGAATTTTGAGCGATGCCGTCATAAAGGTGGCGGAGAACGCAATCCAAACAATTATTGTAATATAAAACTGTCAGCCCACTGTTGACAGTTTGTATGGAACCAAACTGACAAATGAGGAAATTAATAACAATTCGATGACCTAAAGATGTGCAAATTCTGATACAAATTTATAAATGTTAGAGTTTTCAAATCTTCCCTTTCTCCCAATAATAGAGGTTTTTGCTATTTTCTCGGAAAAAGCGTAGACAATTTTGATCACATTTTTTTTATTTAATTTTGCCATTTTTAATGCATTAATGTTTGACATACATCGCATATATGACAAAATTCCAGGAGTGGCACCATAGTCTTGGTAAAAATAAGTTGTTTTTTATTTTCAAATTTTCCTGGTTTTTTTTCAAAAATATGTAAGAACAGAAACTAAAAAAGAAAAAGAAATCTTTAAGATTTGTTTCAAAAATATTTTTGAAAAATTTACAAATTTGAATACTTATAAAGTTCTCGATTATAACATCATTCCCACGTTCACAATGTCCATTTGTACTCCAACCATATACACTCATAGCCTCATACACTTATCCATGAATACAACAACCATAGAGACGTAACATAACCTTAACCAACACCCTGTTCAGGTCAAATCATTCGTTCAGAGCCCAACTAACCCAAACACAGTCTTTGTTCCATCACACATCACCATTGCATTTACTAACCATTATCCACACCATACTCTCTAAGAACATTTCATAACATACTCCTGTTTACCTGATTGCACTATACACCCCTCAAATCTAGACGTTCTCTAAAAACTCTTACTGGAATACTCAACAAACTTATTGCCCTAGCTCTTACATTCATTATCACTGGATTTGCTTTTATTATTGATATAATTCTTTCAGTCAACACGAACTTTTGAAATCCCATCGCACAAACACAGTGAACAATTCAGACAATCAGGAAAGTAGTACCGTGCCCCACACTTAAGCGTTTCACTTGGGATCCCATATACACCCGCAACTTTGCGATTCCTTAACAATTTCATAGCTTTTAACACTCCAGCCACATAAATATTTAACTCATCATAACATTTTATATTTATTTATGCTTTTTTCTCTACGTTACCACCATACAATTACTCAAAATACTCTTTCTTAAAGTGTTTTCATCCCAGATATTCTCACCACGTTAATTCTTAATGCCAGAGGTATTTTATTGCTCTCCTTGCTGCTTTCTTTTTACTCACTTCCAGAACAGCTTATCTCCCTCAAAATCATTCTGCAATATTTCTTCTTCTAATAATATTATTTATTCCTTACTCTCATTTACTACTTTAGTGGCATTAATCTTGTTCTCTTTGTATATGTCCCAAAACGTCTTACGTTCTTTTTCACTCGTCTAAGAAATTATTAATTTGAATGCTTCTTTCTTTTATCTCACAGCTCCTTTCACGTGTTCATGCAACCAAGCATCACTTTTAGAGTGTCCCGCCACCGCAGATTATCAATCAACTTTCACACACAAAGATACGGAATCTTTTATTCTGTTCCAAACGCTTTTCATATCATTAACATTTATTTTGACATTCCATTTATGCTCTTGTAAAGTTATTTTTTATCAAGCAATCTTTCTTATATCCTTCTCACACTTTTATACTGCAATTTTTTAACTTTCACTATTACTTTCTTACTGTTCTTCCTCACAAAACAATTACCTAATTCAACTATTATAACTGAGATTACACCAAAGTACTTAGTTGGATATTCAGCTCCACCTACGGCCCTTTTATTATTAACTAACTGTCTAAGTCTCTCATCATACATCACAAAATAAATTATCGTTCTCTGAATCGTTCATTTACCATATATAGGCTACAAGTGAATAGTTTGTGCTTAAATCATGTGTTTGACACAAATAAACCTTTTTCAAAACATAGATTCACTAATTCATTACCATTCTCGTTCACCCTGTCATTATAATACCTTCCTAACACTCTCTTCGAGTTCTCTCTTTGAGTTTTACACTTATATATATTAATACCTCCTAACAAAATAGACCTTTCACCCATGTGTAACAAACTACTTTGAATAATATCCTTAATTATTACTATTATATGTATGTTTTACTTTCTTGGGGAATACAAAAAAATATATATTTGGGTAGAAACCGGTTTGCACATCTATATTGAGTCCACAGTAGCCATATATTATAGGACAGAAATTATAATTATATTAATATGACAATAAGAGTCTGATAACACCAGCAGTAATGATTTTTTTCTCCGGCCATCATATAGCCTAAATCCTAATGTTGCTGTATATCCTGAATATGCGACAAGCCCTTATAACACCGCTCGACTTTGGGGACTCAATCGGTCCCTCGGCGGGGATTTCCAGCCCAAAGTCCCAGTTAGTTCAGGGTTCTCCTCTTCCATCAAGCCACTCCCTCGGGAATCTTTTATAGCTTCTATAACCCCTTAATAATCCTCCCGGGATAAAACCACAGGCTATGCTGCTGAAGCATTCGCGGCAAGTCGTTTGTTTGCCAAACTCATTGATTGGTCCCTGATCAATAATCAGGACACCAGTTCAAATATTAGAGTATTTGGTAGAGAACATAATACTCACGAGAGAGGCTTGGGTTCAATTGGTAGCTGTGATAAATTTACCTAACAGATAAATTAATGTTCTGGTCTGGTTTTCAATTGATTGGGAGGTCGGTGTTTGAATATCATCTCAGTTTACTGAGGGTGGTTAAGCGCAGTGTAGAGCATTCACTAGACGTTCTAACTTCCTGCTTTCCACCATATTAATGCAATTAAATGGTTATGGTCCGGATGTTGTATTAGATGGGGAGACAAAATAAATATATTAGATTTGTTTAGTAATAGTAGTAGGTCGTGTAAGTATACGACCTACAAACCAACTAGTATACTCAATATTTCACACCCAGCTCGAATGCCTAGATATTTGAAAATACGATATCAGAGCAAATAATTGCTTACGTAGTAAATATGACTGTCAGCCAGGGCCAGCTCTAGACATTTTTTTAAAGTGTAAGCGAACAATGTTTTGTCCCCCTTTTCAATGATAATAAAAGTTTAGGCAATTGTAATGAACAAAATGTCTGTAAATAATTATTACAATTGCAATTTTTTCTAATATCCCCAATTTCCCCAAGAATATTAATGACCAATGGTGAAATTATAATGGATTAATATTGAACAAATTTCCAATTTTAATAATTTATTACACAATTTATTAAATAACCACAACTAAGATGTATACCTAAAATATATTTTGACAAGCACAATTGAAACATAAGTCGAAACATACAATTAAACTCATAAGTTTAAAGTCTAACACTAACACAGGTTTGAGTTTGACAAATAGTTATGTGGTATGTTTCTTTAAAAGTATATTAACATAGTATTGGCAACTGATAGAAAATACAATTATATTAATTATTAGCTTAATTTCTTGTTTCTGATGTTACTGAAAAAATCATGTTATACATAGACTTTTCTGGCTTTAAATTTGGCAAGATTACTTTTTATTGAATCCACATCCGTTTAATTTAGAATGTCATTTTCAATGACCATCAAAGCTAGTCCAATCAATCGTTCTTGAGATATGATTGATCTCAGTTAAGTCCATTATTAATATTAACTTGGAATAACTCCATTCACCACAGGCCACTGACACTGGAAGAGTTAGAAATATTATTAGGCTTACTAATACATTTAGAAATGAGTCCACATAGCCATTTTTTGTGATTAAAGACAAGTCTTTGGCTGGAACTCAATATAGGTGCAAATATTTGGAGCTCATTGAAGTGATAATTTCCTTAAATGTCACGTTCCTCTTCATTACTCAACACAGTTTCAAGATTTGCACATGCTTTCTCCAAATACTTTCCATCCCATGTTCACACATTGTCTATTTGGTATAGAAATTCAAAGCTTTAGCTGTGTTTTCTATAAGTTGGAATCTTTATTTCAGTGATATGATCGCTTTGTCAAGCACAACATAGAAAAGATTGACTTTGAAAGATGTTTTCATCCCCACTTTCATAAGAAAATTGCTTTTTCATTTTCCTTGGGTGGACTTGAGTATCCTTAAAAACTCAGCACTGACTGATTTTGTCTGCAAACTCTGTTGTGTCTGTAATATCACCATTGACGCCATCATCAGACCTCATGTTTTAAAGAAACCCTTGGACACTTTTAATGAGATTCATTGAACTTTGTAGATCTGAGGTGAATTTTTGTAACATTTTACTGACCATGTTTATTTAAAACAGCATCTCATGCTAGGTGACTACACAGCAAAGAAACTTGAAGTTCCGCAGTTTTCAAGCAATTCCCAAACCAGTGTGTCTGCCAAAAGTGTCGATTTTTTTGTCTTTGGAGGATTCATTCACACCATCACAGATTTACTGAGGATAGAACCTTAAAGGCAATGTGGTCTCAATTCTACTTTCCCAACGAAAGCTGCTGAGAGGTTTTACTGCCAGTGTGGGTGAGTTCTTCATCAAAATACTCCAGTGGTAAGGTGGTGCTGTAAATAAGTTACACATTTCTCGAATGTTACTTAAAAGTCTACTGCAAGGGTGTAGGACAGGGTATCATCGTGTAAAACTTGATTTAGAGAATGGCTCCCTCGTGGTACAAAAAAAGGCCTGAGAGTTAAGGTCTAGTATTCTCTTTTGAGCTCCAACATGCTTCCCTTTCATATTGGAGCCATTGTCATACCCCTGGCCTTTCATGTTGGTTACATCAAGCAGTGATTCTGTTAGCCTCCACCTGTAGCAGTTTTGATAGGTAGAAAGCCTAAAAAGTGCTCTTTAACACTTACTTTCTCACTCTCATTATTTTAACAAACTTTATTAAAATCGTAGTTTGTTAGGTGCGGCTTAAATCTGGTGTGCAATCAAGTATTATTGAATAATATTTTGCATTTTCAAGATCATTTAAAATTGTGTCCTGAATCTTGGTAGACAAATGGCTGATGAATTCATTTTGCATTGTTTTACATAAATACTATACACGTGCATCGTCAGTAGTGACCCTCCTCACACGTTCAGCCATAGTATTGTCAAACTTTGCAATGTGCTCTACAAATTTCAAAAAAAATCCAATGTTAATTTTGTAAATTGTTTCATTTGTACCTCTTAACACTAAGCCTTGAGTGCCAAGAACTTGATTTCAATTATCTATTTCGGCTTGAATAAGGTTTTCATTCCCTTTATCAATTGTTTTATCCAAACGTAAACGTATGCTTAACTCACACCATAATTGCCAAATTTAACATGAGTTGAGGAATTCTCATGAATAGTCAACACTTTGGTCAAGTTTTGCGAGTTGGAATATCCTTGATCTCTAGTAAAAGATGAATGTAAATTTCTAAAGAGTTTGCAGGCAAAACAAAATACAAAATGTTTTGTTACAGAGTATGTCTAACAAATCTGTCGAACTTGTTCCCCACTATACATTCTTCTTACGGAGTAGCGCGGAGAAAACTTCCTACCTTTAGAGTAAACACGAAAGTCTATGTGTTACTTGTACAGGACCTCGCTGGACTATCAATTTTCGGATATAGGCAGTGATTGTAAATAGCCACTCTGCGAAGTCAGTTGATAGTGTCAGTGGCTTGTCTTTGAGCAATTCCTGAAACATAAACAAAACGTAATTAGGCCTTATTGTTACGGCAGAGTACTACAACATATTTAATAATGAAGTTCAAATATGTCAATTTCATTACCATTACTACTTTTTTTAAGTTCCCTTAAAATGTAGACATATTATATTTTATTTATAGGACTAACCATAATAGTTTTTAATCATCAATTTATGTAATCCTACCTCATTAGTTGATTGACTTTGATCATCATCATTCAAAACCTCTGTTTCTCCCATTAATTCAGAATATAGCAACTGTTCGGATTGTTCATTAAGTGCCAATAAAGACATCTTCTTCAAATCCATGATAATAATGGCCAATTGGGGTCTGCTCTTGATCATCTTCTCGTACGATTTTTTTATGTTTCCTGTAATGAAAAGTTCATTTTTAAAGTTTACAGGCCTTAGTACTAAATTTACATTTAAGGTATCTGCCAATTTTTGCAACAAAAAAAAGAGTTTTTTTTATAACTTTGAATGAATGACCAATCCTAGCTTTCCAAAACCGTTTTGGTTTAGTCTCTGCGATTAGCAGAAGCCAAGTTATCGTCCTTTAAATTTTGGTTCTGAAACAAAAACTGGTACCTATTTAAAGGTGATTAGTTTAATTATTTCAATCAGCGCTACATAACCAATTGTCATTTTCTTCCAACCTCAAAATATAAAATTATGATTTTTTTAAAATAATTTCTACCATTTTGTTCTATAATCTTTCAAGAAATGCAATAAAAATCTATAATAGCAAGTAATTTTTTTAAAAATATTTGAACGTAGGCCGATACCTTAAATTAACAATATAAAATTACTGTAATCAAATAAAATAAGTGTACAGTCTAAATACTTTGTCAACTTGTAGATGGTTCGTTGACAGCAACTGGTATTGACAACTCGACAACGTCAACATTTGCATGATTATCACTTTCGAACATTTCTACAGGAGCCGGGGTTGAAAAAGTTTTTCTAAAGCCTTTGCTTGCCTCTCATCTTCTTTCGAGTTTTGCAACTTTCTTTTTAAAACAACCTTCCAGGTTTTTTAATCGTCATCCATTATTATTTAATTGAAAATCGGAGCACTAATTAAAACAAACATCACTAATACAAAATAAAACGACTCAACACAGATACTAAAGTGTTGACGAGTAAAGAGGATGCTGGCTGTACGTTTGACAGACGTGAATAAACTGAATGAAGCTGCAGCGGGGACGGATTGTGGGCGTGGCGTTGGCGCCAGAGTATGTACGAGCTCATTTGAATGGGAAAAGGGTGTTATATCGCCAACCACACAAAGATTCAACCTTATTGTCCTTATTGACATTTCATATTAACATTTTCTCTAATAAATATTCTCCCTTAAAACAAACAAAAATGCCTTTCCCTGTTTGGCACCCCCTTCAGTTGGCACCTTCTGCGGCCGCGTAGCTCGCAGGACTCACGGTCCAGCCCTGCGGTCAGTCCCAGTTGTGTTTGAACCAAGGAAGCCTTCATTTCATATACAACATTCTAACAACTTGAACCTTTTTGAGATGGTTATTTCCATTCCACCTTACTAAAATACTATCTCTAACTCCAGATAATTCTATCCAGTCCACCTCATTACACCCTAGTTTTATCAGGTCCAATATAGTTATATCCTCCCAACTGTATCTAGGTCTTCCCGATGGTTTCTTCCCATTGAATTTACTAATAAGTGCCCTGAGCACATATCTAGATTCTACCATTCACACTGCATGTCCTGCCCACCGTCACCGGCTGGAGTTGATTACTAAAATAATGTCTGGGGAATATGGTTGTGTTAAATCTTTGTGTTCGATTTTAATGACTCAAAGCAGAAGCTGATAATATAACACATTACTAAATACAAGTTTCTTTTCCACTACTCTGCTCAAACGATAAGCTAACTCAATAAATTTGATCTAGTCATCATATTAAAATTGTAAAAATCAATTAGAATAATACTACTTTTACATCTTGTAAAAATTATGAGTTTGAAAATTTCAATGTTAGAAAAATCGCATAGTTGATAAGTATATTATGTCTTATACTTGCATAACGATATTGGCACTCAGGAGGGGGGCTTGTTATATATTTAATTATTGTACTGTTTCTTGGAATTTGAAGGAAGTATTATAATGAGGAAAGGAGCTTGTTGTATCGTCCTGGGAGAGGATTTGTAATCACCAACAAAACCATCCAGCTATCAATACTTTTCAGAAGTAACGTGTCCACTGTTGGAAAAGTGCTGCTCCGTCCATTGCGACTAATAGGAGCTGATAACATTTATGTTAATTGATGAGAAATATTGATACAATTAGTGGCAGGAAATGATTCAAAGATCCATTGTCACGTTGTCAAGGCGTGGGATAGATGACGTTGTAGGTCAAGAAAACTCAGTGGTATAGTTAGTATTTATGAGTAGCCTATTTCAGCCTACTAATGGGGTATTTGGACCAATTATGTTTCTCAGAGCTTGGGGAGGGGGGTCTATTTGTTACACCCCAAAAGTGAATTTGATAATTTCATTAAATGGGTCGATGTCTGCCCACTTCACGAAGTCACCGATGAATAGCTTAGGGCCAATGCTTCAGGAAACAGTGGTTACATCTAACGGGTGAGTTTCTGATCTCCTCTAGTGTCGCTGGCCTCGCACTTAAGGAGGGGCCAACACCTCCCACCAAGAGCTAGTAAACGGTGGGGGGTATCTCCCAAGCTACTCAGTGGTGACTGTATCACCAAATAGACATGAGTGAATCTTCCCAAATTGCTCACTGCGTGTGGCTCCACTCAGAGGGCATGGCCGCAAGCAAAGCTATAGGAAACTTGTGACGGGTAGTTTGTCCCCTCAGTGGTCACATGGTGCTCCACTACTCAGTTTACCCAGCTCACATTCTCACTGTGGGAAACACCCTTGTTAGATGGATATGGTGTCATAATACATTTAGAAGGAATGCTTGGTGTTTAGTCTTCTCAGTGTCAGTGACAATTACAAACAACTCGGAGAGAGCAATCAGTTTGTTGCAACCAACGTCTCACAAACTACTACTGGTGAGCAGGGCCAAGACAGAACCGGCTCAACCCTGTTATAAGAGGTGGGGACTATACACGCTAGTGAAGCTAGCTTGATCCTATTAAGTTAAGTTACAACGGTCTCAGACAAATAACTGTTTGTTGCGGTCATAGATAGACTGGTCAAATATCTAGGGGAACTTCTAATCCAGGATTCTAGGCCCTATATAACATGGACGGGCAAGTAACTAATTGGTCAAACCCGGAATCATGAGAAAAACAACCATACAAGGGTTATTATCAATGAAGAGGGCACCAAACATCCCCTTAAGGGATCCAGACTTGAAAGTCAAATAGGATGTGGTCCCCAGCAGAAGGGCCTGAATAACACACGAGTATAGCACCGCAGACAGGTGAACAACAAGACTAAAATAACATATAGTACGTGGGCCATACCAGATGGGCAGAAACAACTCACAAGTTGAGCACCGCAAACAGCTAAACAACGCGGCGTTAGGGGCCCAGATTACACTAGAAATGTTAACCAATACCTGACTAGGTATAGTCATAAGCCTGGAACAACCTAAACAGCCCCCTTCCTGCCTAAAGGCCCTGCTGACTGAAACATGGTTACGCAGGCCAAGGAGTGACGTGCACCCCTAACTAAACCACTGGTATTAAGTACCGAGCAGAAAAATATGTTACGCGTGAGATCACGCATGGCATGTACAATATTTCATAATTAAATAAAGGCTAACCTTTAAACACATATAATAATCTCAAGAGCAACAAACACGCTGGACAAGTATAGTAACTATCGCAAAACCCTACACACAAGCTCTCAAGCCACCAAATCCCCACTGATCCAAAAGTTCAAACTTTTACCGAGTATTATTTCCTTATATCCGGCCTGTTCATCGGCACCATTGTCGTGACCATCAAGGTATGACATTTTGGCTAAATGGAGAGACGTCAACTGGGAGGAATATTAGGCTGGAACTGTGTGACATTCCCAGTGAACCATGGTGTTTTATAGTGGCTGAACATGATGGACCATGGGATAGGAAGGGGTAACACCCCTTGACGTTGTAAACATCACGTAGGCACCAGCCACAGAACCCGTGCAATCGCGGGCCACTTCGAACTCCGCGCAGTTGGTTAGATAGCTCGGAAGAGTTCAGTGTTGAATGGAGTGCGAGAGTATTTAATTCTACCGATGGAGCCATTTTTGTTCAGCGATGTTCCAGAGGCATGGTATGTAACAAATGGAGTTATACATTTATAGATATATACCTACAATCCGTTACAAAATAGTATACACTGTTACATAAATATATTGAGAAAAGAGGAACATATTCGTCCACAAAACTAACAAAAAAACAATCAACTTATAATTTTCCGGACCATAAGTTAAAAATATATTAGCTATATGTCAGAAATTCTTGGTTTTATATAGCTAAGTTTTGTTTAAACAATATTTAATTTAATATCCCTACAACATTTCAATACCATGTTGTCTCAAATAGTTGCAGAGATATCATCAAAATTGAAGATATGCACTTATGTCAAGTACCCTCTAAGCAATTTATTGGAAAAAAATATGCAAACCACTTTGTTAATAATGTAAAATAAAGCCTTTATACAAATTGTAATCAAAAGTGTTAAGGCTGATTCTTTTCTCCTTTGGTTCTTAAGTAAGCTACCCTTAATCTTAGGGTTATATATTTCATTCCATAAACTCCACGGATAAAACTTATCGAAATAATAGATAAACAAGTTTTAGACCAATCGGTAAAATATTTTCTGGTCTAGGCCTCGATACAGACAGACAACCAGACATACCGCTTCGTGAGAACCAATTGTTTCTTTCAGGTGGTCATAAAACGTCAACTGTTTGAATATGTAAATAAAAAATTAAGTAAATGTTCTCCCCATTTACCAACCAAGGTAGCAAGCAGTCTCCACATGAATATTACAGTCTAGATTTAGCTTATAAGCTACATCAAGCAAGGTAGAAGTCGTTTCTTGACTGATTACACTTTGTACCTGACTTATAAGCTACATCAAGCAAGGTAGAAACCTTTTCTTGACGATACGGAAACAGACAAAATTGTAAAATCAACTTTATTGGGGTTCGGACACGTATAAAACGTGAAGATTCATCATGATCTCTAGGCGAAAAATTTACCCGATTACAATACTTTTATATTCATACGAGAAAAAAAAATGTAACTATAAGGGTAACCAACAAGTAGCACGCTATGCACTAAAATGTTAAACAGAACTAATATAACACAATTACGGTTATTAATTAATAAGATGATTGAGCTTGTTTTTATGCCACAAGTTTATCGATGGTCCGAATGGGGAGCCTCTGAGATTGGTGTGTTAAAAAA
>CABFOW010004035.1:0-11894 GCA_902141385.1 Timema californicum | reverse complement strand
AAATATAAACTGTTTTCTAAGTGATTATGTAACAACATTGAGATTATATGGGAAATTTATAGACCTAAGGAAATAAGTCGGAATGTGATGAGAAGGGAAGAGTGGGTTGTAGGGAGTGGGTTGTATGGGGAGCGGGTTGTAGAGGCGGGGGTTGTAGGGGAGTGGGTTGGTAGGGGTAATCAACACTTAGGAAAAGGGGCCCACAGGTTGAGTCACCTTGCCAAGTGTCTACAGGGAGAAAGTGTCGCCCCGCCAAGCTTCTACAGGGAAAAAGTGATCCTCCTTACTTACACAGCATGTGGAGGGTTGGGAGTCACTGAAAGGAAGTCAAGGTCAAGTTGGAGCGGTGCTCTCCCTCGCCGCCAGGAGCCACTAGCATCGGGCATCCAGGAGAAAGTGATCCAGGAGAAAGTACTCTTCCTTACACGAGGTGCGGTGTGGATCACTTCACGGGGTGCGGTGAGGATCACTTCACGAGGTGCGGTGAGGATCAATGTTAAACCTTATGGGAGAAAGTGGCCTGGAACTCTTAATTTAACCACTACTGGTAGGTATATGAATAACGTAGAATTGGGAGGGAGGACATAAGTTAAGGTGTTAATGGAAATATAAAACTTAATATTCTCGATACATCCTGCCTGGAATTGAGCACACACCTATTAATCCAACCTATTAAGATAGTGTACGTTGATTATGGCAGTATTAAGAACAGGATTTCTGTGTGCACTTACTCTCTCTTTCTCTCCAAGTATCTCTCTTAATTGCCATGCACCTCTCTCTTACTCTGAGTATATCTTTCCCGCTCCAAGTAACCAGTTACCCGGGAGCCCCTGACCGAGTCGGCACAATCGATCTCACCGCTGCCACCATGTGTGTGTTACTCGTGAGATAATACCGGCTAAGCTTTCACACTCTCAGTAGTTCTTGTTGTGTGCTCTTAGCTACACACACTCACACACACACCCAGAGAGAAAATAGTACTAAGAGATAGGAGCGTGGACAAAGACAGTAGTCTTGTCTGGTAGCGAGTAGTGGTGACTGTATGATTGGGTTTGAAACTATGCCTGTGGATCTAGGATAATTTATTCAAGTGTTTCTGACCCTCCTCTATGAAAATTTGGGTACACTTCCTATCAAATTTGCAATTCAATTTTCTCACGAATTGACATTTGGAGTACGTTCTAGAAAATACAAACATTTACCTTGTTGGGGTCAACATTGGTGGTCAACACTGATAACATTTCACTATAGGATTATTGTTGTTTTATAATTATTTATTACATCTAACAAACGTTACCATCGTAGATCACATGACTGGACACGTAATATCACGTGAAAGTAGATCCAGTAGTTTTTTATACCTGTCAGATAGGTAAATTCTTAAAAAAAAACTTTTATTTGCCTAACAATGATTTCCGTTTAGTTTGCCGTGACATTTGCGGCAGTGCGTCTTTACGATGACAGTCGTAGCACTTGACATTAGCTTTACTAAAATTGGTGATTTCTAACTATAAACTGCCATTTTTTATTCCAGCAACTACTTCCCACGTTCTTCCATTGAAGTTAAACTGGCCTCTTCTTCAATAAATCAAGGAGTTCATTTCACTATAGTTTGCTTTTATTTTGGCACCAACCTTTCCTAAAGAAACATAGTTTTACAGGTAAGGTACCTTCTGCCTAGTGCATTGGACACTATTGCGACATTATTTAATATGTTTCCACAAATTGAGCGTACATCACGAGATAGATATCCCATCTCTGCTATATGCTGAGCCACCAAGTCCATAGTAACCATCTGGTAACTGTGAAACCACTCTGTCACCACCAAATGGGGTGGATTTAGACCTTTGAGAAAATACTGAATAAAACTTTGTTAACTTTCCGTTAGCCGAAAAGCTATCATAGTATTTGAGAAAAGTCCATATATGAAGTCATAATAAACATTACGAAAGTATCTCTACGGTTTTATCCACGCAATACTATGTTTTTCCTCCTCTTCCTTGAAGCTTACGACAGTCTCGTTAGCAACGAGAAAAAATATTGAACTCAAAGGGCACACCATGTTTTAGTAGTTATTTTTATAGTTTTGGCCATTAAACATTAAATTAGTGCTGATTTCCTCAAATAGATTATCAGTCATAGGGAAGGATACAAATCAAATCTGTTGTTGAGTTGATGAATAAATAACAAAACTTCTAGACCGCTGTTAACAAACTGTTGTTCAATGTAAGCCTTCACTAAACTACCTACTACAAATAAAGATTATTAATCGGTACATGACCTATTGAGTAATAATCATTCAATGTCTCATCTCTGGTTGTTAAAATTAAAATAGCTTTATTTTTAGATGAACTCAAACTTTGAAGTAAACAGAAAATGCAAAATGTAGACAGATTTCCAAAGAAATGAGAAGGAAGATAACAAAACAGAACCACCAAATTTTTCATCCCTAGATCCAAGGTCCTACCTCTACCTTACCTCTAATGGCTTCTAGAGATAGGATGAGATTCAGAAGAAGGGATTATTATTAGGTGTTTTATCTTATGACAGGTCCATTCCTTTTGTCAGTGAACTTAAACCATCAATGCACCTTGCCCCCTGTATCCTTCTTTAGCTTCCAAAATTTTCTTCTTCCTTTCAAGTCATCCAATATTTGAATCCTCCTTCGTACTAACCTCCTCTTTCCCTCGACCTTTTCTGCTATTACTTTATGCAGAAGACAATTCCTTCTAAAAATGTGTCCAATCTAGTTTGTTTTCTTATGACGTCCTCATTTGTCACCCTGTCAATTCACCAAATCTTTTCAAGTCTCCACCACTAATACATTTCAAGTCTCTCAAAGACTTTCTTTTCCATAACCCTGAGAGTCCCGGTTTCTGCTCCATACAGTGTGATAATCCAAATGTAGCTTTTAATCAGTTTCTCCCGCAGTTCCAAACTCAACTTGCCCGTCATCAGTAGCTTATTCTTGTTGAAATCATCCTTGGCCATAGTAATCCTCAACCTAATTTCGTTGGTGTGGTAGGCATCCTTCTTCAGCAGCCTTCCTAGGTACTTGAACTGCTCTATGCTTTTCAACTCCTGGTTTAAAATTTTGATTTTCAGTGGCTCTTAATTTTTTTTTAAATCCAATTAATTTTGACTCTTCAATGTTTATCTCCATGTGATATCTTCTCCTTGTCTCCACAAGCCGGTCCATCATTTTCTGAAACTCTTTTTTAATATTTGGTCAGCAATTCTAGATCATCTGCTTATCTTCCTATGTTGATGACAAATACCAATAGAATACACCTTTGGAGGTTGTACATGATCAAGGACAATAAATAGGAGATAGAAAGATATCCAGGAGGCAGAAGAAGATTTAAAAGATAGGACGATATTATTTTGAAGGTGCGATATTTATATGAGACAGATCTCACCAGGGATTCAGGGTGAGATCCAGGATGCAATATGAAATCTAGAGACCAGGATACACTATGAGATCCAGATACCATGATGCAGTATGAGATCCAGAGACCAGGATACAGTATGAGATCCAGAGACTAGGATACAGTATGAGATATGGAGTCCAGAAGGCAGGAAAATATAAGATTTAGGATTATGATGAGTTTGAAAACGAGTATAAGTTACAAGATGTGGTAGATATGTAGCAACCAATAGTTATTTTTGAGTTGACCACCTAGAACAGTTCTTCCCCTTTGACAAGAACATAATGGATTAATTTGGAAACCATTAAACTATTCTGTTCTCTTATAGGCAATGTAAACACGTTTCTACTAGTGCTTTCTGTTCTGTTTTTAAGATGGAGAATGCAAACTATGATGAACATCTGTGGATAAAAGTGCAGAATATTTGCAAATAAGGACAATATGACAGGGATCTCTATTCAAAGATGCCGATAACAGATTATTACGACTTCAGTCAAGGTAAAGTTTAAAAAATAAATCACATGGCCAATACCCTTGTAGTATTTAGTTAAATTAATTTTTAGTTAGCATTTAAAAGCCTGTTATAATGTAATTTAGTTATTAAAATGGTAGTTAGATTCAACTAAAAATACATAAATCCAAGCTTTATGTACTGGATTGTAATCAAAAGATATAATCGGATCTAAATTACGTATTAATTACATTTAATACAGTTATTGTTTTGTGACGTTGCTTGTTCAGATGAAAGATTCAAAACATGTACGTAGTATGAAAACTAATCCTATAAAAATAGGTATTCCTACAAATAACGGCAGATATATTCATCTCTCCTATTTCAGAATCAAAATAAGCGTCATGGAGTCCCTCTAACTTAGGAGGTGGGACAGAAAAGGTAGGCACTATCCACCACAGGAACACGCAGTGAGGGGACATGCTCTGGTGAAACGCGTGATAAATCAGAATTATTCTAGAACATTTTGTTACAAGTGATAAAAACACAATCTAGGGTAGAGGTGTGACGGGTATCAGGAGATACAGCGAGACAGAGGTGAATATTCTCTAGAGAGATTTCTTGACGATGATAACCGGGTGGACAACCAAGACGAGAATAGATCAAAACTATTTGAAGGAATCACATTAAAATCGACAAGAACTCGAAATACGAACTCAAACGTAATATCTCTCATTAAGGTATATAGTAGACAGTAAAATGATTAAATAGCAAAGCTATTATATCTGATAATTTCTTCTATAGCCGCATTTCAACCGTATTAACTAATATAGTAGTCCCTCATGATATGACAGTGTCACTGAACATTTGGCCCGATAAAGCCAGTTACCGAGTTGAAGATGGCTGAGTTATTTGATAGCTCGTGATACTAATTTATCACACATTGTAGCCAACTATTTCCGCACGTCTATCACAGACTCTGCCCTTAAATATAAGTGAGGGATGTCCCTGAGCACGGGACGATTCTTGGATAACTAAGTAGTTAGATCATTGTTGCAGTGTGCCAAAGGTCCAGGGTTTGATTCCCGTGTCCAGGTCATTTTTCCATTTAATTAATAAGTTAGTAAAATGTTTCATTACGATAAAGTAGATTGTCATTAAAAATAAATAGCTATACTTTAAGACAAAATGTTAGTAAACAAACTCAAACTTGGTTGAAATAAATATTCAATTTAATAGCCATTAAAAATATACCTATATTTATTTAAACTTAAAAAACTTGATGTCTTGTAGATCTGGCTTATAGGGCACATATTTACTGAAAATGATAGGAGCTAATCAGAAAATTAAATGATTTATCTTAAATGTGTGTAGTAATTTAATTTTACTCCTTTTAAAACTTAAGAATATATTCTAGACTCTTAAACTTAATTTTAATCTTATTTACTCTATAGAATTAGGAACTCAAATGTTTATTGTAAAACTAACAAAAAGTATGGCACCGATCCATATATTGAGCTAATACTACTTAGTCCACCTCATTACACCCTATCCGTATCTTGAGCTAGTTCTATCCATGTTCACCTCATTACACCATATCCCTATCTTGAGCTAGTTCTATCCAGTCCACCTCATTACACCCTATCCCTATCTTGAGCTAAGTATAAACTCATTAATTGTGTCAAATGATATGTCGATCGAATTAATCTCTCAAATATGATCGTTCCTATTTGTGTGATCAGATAATCGTCTCTTCAGCCTTCCCTTTAAAGATATTCCCTACAAGCCCCTTATAAAAACGTTCGCATCTTTTTCAGCAGCTTCTTCACTACTGACCTACAAAGATAAGTCATGTGTGCATCCTATTAGCTGCATTGCACCGGTTAATGTTAAGCCTTCCCTACTCTCTTGCAAGGCGTATAACCCGAACGGGTAGTAATAGGTGGTGCCAAATTAATTTAATTAATTATTACTCTCTTACATTAACCTAGTAACATAATTTAAGACTAGGTTAGAAAGTAATGGGGAAAGTGCATTTCCTCGTTTAAATCTATTATGTATTTTGAAATTATGTGGTATGTGACATCCAACCTGGACCCTGCCATGCTTATCTGTCTAGCTTTCCTAAATTAGCTTGACAAGTTTATAGGTAGATCTATCCTAAACTTGACTATAATTACATATAATTTGTTAAAAAAAAACTAAAATATAGGCCTTTTAAAAGTATATGGATAATTTGATGCTCCGGCACTTTATATTCTCATTTTCGTTCTGATATTCGACAAATAGTAACAGTTTGGTCGGCTGTTTATCTATTTAGTTGATAAACACACCGATGACCTCAATTAGTTCCTCTGCAGATGGTGTAAATCTAATTAAACTTATCCCTATAATTATTAAAAATATATTTGAAGTTGAATATAATAAGAAATATTCCACTAATGTTACCAGGATGAATAAATACCGCCACTGTGGTCTAGTGTTCAGAGTACCAGGTTTTATCCTCGGTGCTTCCAGATTCTTCTGTAGGTCTGGCACGAGGTCAACCCAACCTCGTGAGGACAAATGAGGAGCTACTTGAATGATAAAGTAGTGTATCCAGTCCAAGAAACTGAGATAAGCAGCCAGAGGGTTCGTTGTGATTCCCACATTACACCCGCTAATAGCAGAAGTTGGTACTATCTTCACAAACAGATTGGTACTAAGACATCACTATTAAACGAATGAACAAAATGGTTGTTCATTCTTGGCAGTAAATTTATTTTAGTTTTTGTTTACTATAACGCTTTGAATTTTGAATTGCTACTTTCCCATAAGAGAATAAGTTCTCTTCAAGTCATGATGAACGGTTTTTGGCCAACGAAACCGAAATAAAAAATATGTGTAGAAATATAATAGAGGTGCATGAAATTAATCATGTGTGGTGAAGATTTGGGAAACCAAATCACCTTTTCCCATGGTTGAAACTAGGCAAGAAATGATTTTGTAGCTATACGAGGATGGAGATCAGAACTTTCAATTACATCTCAACCTGATAGAAGAACCCCTGACAAGAAGTTGGGGAAACTGGCGCCAGCAACAGATCCTCCCAGAAGTAAGAGTTTTTTTAAAGGTAACAAAAGAATAAGTTTAGAGATTGCTTCCAATTATGCGACCAGTGGATTATTGGTAAAATAATTGGCTTCCAGCTTTCACATGGGCTCATCAATTATTGTGAAAGACGTGGCCACAACCATCTGGGACAAATTTCAACCTTATCCTAAGCAAGTATCAATCAAACAATCTTTTCAGGAAATTGCTCATGATTCTTTTTGACTTTGGAATTTTCCAAATGCTGAAGGCTTGATCAATGGAAAGCACGTGTGTATTGGATACCCAGATAACAAAGGATCCATGTTTCAATGCCAAACACTTTGTCTCAATGATCTTGCAGGGTGATGCAAACGCTAGCGTACCAATTTGTAACAATTGATGTTGGGAAATTCCCTAAACAAAACGATGAGGGACCATTCAATCATAAAATTGTTTGAGCAAATACAGAAACAAGAGCTTCGCATTCCCGAGTCCTCATTCTTGAAAGGGACAAATGTAATATCTCCATTTGTTCTTGTTGGGGATGAGACATGTCCAATCCCACCTTGCCTCCTCAAATCATTTGCAAGGGATGATCTTAGTATTGATGAAGAAAACTTCAACAAAATATTATCTCGTGTCGCGCGAGAACGTCAATAGAATGTTATTTTTTAATTCTGTATATAAAATAGCACTCACTCTCGAAACGAGTGAAAACATAAGTTCAACCGGTGAAGAACATAATCTAGTGTATTTGTCTTTTTCACGACATGATTATTGGTAGGTGGCCATTAAATTAGGCAAAAACTGCAAGGGATGTTTTCCAGAAATATTTTGAAAATAACCCATTAGCTTACAATATTTGAAACTTTCAAGCTATTTAGGTTAGTGTAATCGTAATACTGTTAATAATATGTTGAATTAACTGTATTATAATTATCAGTATTGGAATACTTATTGGGATGCGTGTCAAATAAATATTTATAGTTTGTGTTTGTATTTGCAGATATGGGGGACATTGTGAGGAGTAGCTTCAGTTAGATTGGACAAACTTCAACCTCTGCATATACTGGTAGCAACAAAACAAGATATTCTGCAAATTGGCAGTGATATCTCCCAGCTTCAGAATTTCACAGATTTTCTTGGATCAATAGATGCATCTTAAGTGCCTAAATAATACAGTATCAATGGTTTATAATTACAACGCTAAGTACCAATTCATAACTGTCAATGTCAGAGGATGTGTATGAGCAATGGTGGGATGTTCCAACATATTATTTGTATTTTCTATTACAAAAAAGGATCTTGACATTCTGGAACAGGAACACTTACAAAATCTCCGTATGTTTTTCTTGAGATGAATCGTATCCCTTACTTCCCTGAGTCTCTAAACTAAATTAAAGGCATGACCTAGGTATTGATAAGATAAATTATATCAAATTTGATCGCGGATTAGCAATTCAATCGAATGTGTTTTTGGGTTTTTGTACATGCAAAGTGGCGTTTACTATCAAAGGGTGTTGAAACCAATGTTGATCTGGCGAAGAGATATAACTTTTTCATGACAAAATTATTGATATGGAAGGTTTGTACCAACATTTAAAATATACAGTAGCTGTCCTTGTCTCAGCCACTTTTGGAGGCCTAAGATGAAACAAAACTTGTCCAACTTCATTCACGGTAGGAGTTTACCTCTGAAAGGTCTTTTTTCTTACCAATATCCTACTATATAATAGATTTCTGGTAGGGAAAAAAGTCCTTTCCCAGGTAAACTCCTACCGTGAACGAACTTTAGTTGGGTTCACCAGTAATTTACTTTTCGACACCCCATTAATTTACAACAATTAGAACATCAATTAGAATGTTATGTATTGTATTTTTGTGGAGTGTTTTTGTTACAAAGTACATAAATTAAAAATATTAACGTGTAAAATGTGAATTACATATGAAGGTTCTCAGTTCTTCCCCGCTTTATTACAGTGCTTGTTTTTTTGCCATTCTCTGAGCATTAATACTTATTTATTAATAATTAAATGATTTGTTTACTAGAAATTGTTAGTTAATTGACTAATTATTGGTAAGTTATAATGATATTATTAATATTGGAAAATATTCAGTAAATAAATTGATAAAAAATATAATAGACTAAATTCTACAAAGCACTTACCTTCAATTTTTATTTCAAGGTTAATCCCCTTCCAACATTTACTGAGTTAATTTATATTTGAATGTTCTTTGACTCTCTTATTCCATTTATAACGACTATTATACACAAACGCTATCAACTGTTTGCTATAAATCACGCTCATATCATCCAATTAAAAAAATACATTTAAAAATATCCTAAATTAAGACATACAACCAATCTCGAAGGTGACTGTTACTATGCTGGAAGATGGAAAATAAATGTTAAAAATATTCTTGTTCACTGGATGGTGAATCTGTAATTCACGGTAAGCTCAGATAAGCTCGGACACGTTTCCTTTATGTCTGGGTACATTTGAAAGAAGGGCAGAATGTACTTTCTCTGGTTGCCACTTATCATCGCTACGTGTTGTTACTCTTAGCTGTACCTCTACTGGCGCGTAGTCTCTTTTGCAGTTAGCTCTGTATTTAGTGGACTCAGCAGTATTGAATATTATCAAACAAATAATTTAATTTAATTAGTTTGTTCCAATCTATATATATTTCAATACGTGTTAACGATTTCTTTTAAGAATGGACCGTCAACTTCAGTTTTAATTAGGGTCGGTGCCATGGTTTCATACGCTCCAATTGTCTTCTAAAATAGGAATAAACCGCATCTCTTGCGTGACGTACAATGATAATATTAGAGTGACAAAATAATGGAGAAAGAGAAAATGAAATAATAAAAATTAAGTGGTAAGCCCTTTTTCTTAATCAAAGTGTACTAACATTTTATAACTTCTTCCCTTCCTTTTATCTGAATATTTTGGTAAGCTATTAATTAATTAATATCAAAGTAGTTCCCCAACAAAGCAACTCTGAATGTAGTAAAACCATGAAATTGATTATGTTGTAAATATATATTTTTTATACTTAATATATTTATAGTATTATAAAGAAAATTTAGATTTTATTTATAAATAATTATTAGATTCATTAATTTAAATGATTAATTTTCGAACACAAAAAAATTGTTTTAATGTTCCCATTGGACCTTTGTGCCCCATATAAACGTTTAGGTACATAATGGATGGACCATGATTTCAATAAACCTAAAAATATAAACCTGGGCAAATCGAATTTTTGTATTTATACCCTCAATTAAACTACCTTCCATTTTAGAGCTAGATTTTTAATTCCAAAACTCCTTGCAAAAAACCCTAGATACCAAGTTTTAACCTAATTAGTAAAATTGTTTAGGCCCTAAAGCTTAGGCCGAGATACAAAGACACACAGACAGACAAATGGATGGCATTGCCAGAGACAAATTTCCAGTTTAAGGGGGTCATGAAAAATCAGCATTTATCAAAACTCAAGTTCTATTTGTTGACAATCACAATAACAGAATCCGATTGTTTGGCAAATAATGGCTACACAGGTAGCGTTGAACAACATTATTTAATCCAAGCTAACATTTATTAAGGTACCTGTTTACTTTTAACTACACGCCTTTGTTTAATCTGGGTAAGTTAAGGTATGACACTTTGTCTTGTACGTAACCAGACTGTAATATTAATAATTAGTTTATAGCTATTTTAAATTTTAAATAACTAGCTTAAAGAACGAAAATAATAATAGAACAGATCTAAACATAACCAAACTGTTAGTAATATCAAATTATATCAACCAAGCTCACAAACACTAGCTGAAAAATTTTAACAAGTTTTATCTCATTCATACAATAAAAATTATTTAAATTTACATAATCGCAAACAATTAAATTTGGATAACCCATATACATAGGTCTATAATTGTATATTTCAACATCATAAAAACTAAAAAAAAAAGTACCAAAGTTATTCTATGGATTTAGAAAATGGTAAACTTTCTGTTATTAGGAGTAAATGTAGCTCATTCCACGCCTGTGGTGTAATTACTGTGAAGGACTGGAAGAGGAACTGGAATGTGTCAAGGAGCACACAGAGAGGTGTAACTATTGTGAAGGACTGGAAGAGGAACTGGAATGTGTCAAGGGGCACACAGAGAGATGTAACTACTGTGAAGGACTGGAAGAGGAACTGGAATGTGTCAAGGAGCACACAGAGATATGTAACTACAGTGAAGGACTGGAAGAGGAACTGGAATGTGTCAAGGGGCACACAGACAGATGTAACTACAGTGAAGGACTGGAAGAAGAACTGGAATTTGTCAAGGGGCACACAGAGAGATGTAACTACTGTGAAGGACTGGAAGAGGAACTGGAATGTGTCAAGGGGCACACAGAGAGGTGTAACTATTGTGAAGGACTGGAAGAGGAACTGGAATGTGTCAAGGAGCACACAGAGAGGTGTAACTACTGTGAGGGACTGGAAGAGGAACTGGAATGTGTCAAGTGGCACACAGAGAGGTGTAACAACAGTGAAGGACTGGAAGAGAAACTGGAATGTGTCAAGGGGCACACAGAGATATGTAACTACAGTGAAGGACTGGAAGAAGAACTGGAATGTGTCAAGGGGCACACAGAGAGGTGTAATTACTGTGAAGGACTGGAAGAGGAACTGGAATGTGTCAAGGGGCACACAGAAAGATGTAACTACAGTGAAGGACTGGAAGAAGAACTGGAGCGTGTCAAGGGGCACACAGAGAGGTGTAACTACAGTGAAGGACTGGAAGAAGAACTGGTATTCTCAAGGGGCACACAGAGAGGTGTAACTACAGTGAAAGACTGGAAGAGGAACTGGAATGTGTCAAGGGGCACACAGAGATATGTAACTACAGTGAAGGACTGGAAGAAGAACTGGAATGGGTCAAGGGGC